>JZKD02S2128116.1:17614-34405 GCA_000966675.3 Picea glauca
AGAATGAAACCAGTGAAATATATTGAAGAGATTAGATAAGGAATTGGAGCGGACTATGGTCATCTTCAAAAGTAAATGTAACATCAAGAAGAGGAAGAGCATGCTAAAAAAAAAACATGAAAACTTGAAGAGAAAATTGTTGGTCCAAAAACTCATTTTCCAATCGTTACAAAGTCTATTGTTATGAGGGGGGAATATAAGAGAGAAAAAGGGGTTGATAACAACACTTTGAAGGCTACTTTTTCCTTTAGAGGCTACTTTTTCCTGTGCTTGTTCAAGATGCACTTGTGCTTCTGCAAGATGGAAAGCTAGCACGCACTAGATTCCCCCCATGTTGGAATGATGTTATTCGAGATGTGATTGTGGGGGGAAAGCTAGCACATGCTAGCTTTCCCCCACATTGAATGATGTTGTTTGAGATGAGCTTGTGCTTGTGCAAGAGGGAAAACTAGCACGCGCTAGCTTACCCCCATGGTGGGATGATTTTCAAGATGTGCTTGTGCTTGTGCAAGAGGGAAAGCTAGCATGTGCTAGCTTTCTCCCACAGTGGAATGATGTTGTTTGAGATGTGCTTGTGATTTTGCAAGAGGGAAATCCAACATAAAATAGATTTCCAAGATGAGCTTATGCTTGTGCAAGAGGGAAGACTAACATGTGCAAGATTTCCTCCATGCTAAAATGATGTTTTTTGAGATGCACTTATGCTTGTGCAAGAGGGAAATCTAGCACGTGCTAGCTTTCCCCCGTGGTGGAATAATGTTGTTCGAGATGCGCTTCTGCTTGTGCAAGAGGGAAAGGTAGCATGTGCTAGCTTTCCCCCATGGTGGAATTTTGTTATTCGAGATGTGATTGCGCTAGGGGGAAAGCTAGCACATGATAGATTCCCCCCACATTGAATGATGTTGTTTGAGATGAGCTTGTTCTTGTGCAAGAGGGAAAACTAGCACGTGCAAGCTTACCCCCATGGTGGGATGATTTTCGAGATGCGCTAGTGCTGGTGCAAGAGGGAAAGCTAGCACGGGCTACCTTTCCCCCACTGTGGAATCATGTTGTTCGAGATGTGCTTGTGATTTTGCAAGAGGGAAATCCAACATAAACTAGATTTCCCCCATGGTGGAATGATGTTGTTTCAAGATGCACTTGTGCTTGTTAAAGAGGGAAAGCTAGCACACGCTAGATTTCTTTGATGGTGGAATGATGTTGTTCAAGATGAGCTTATGCTTGTGCAAGAGGCAAGACTAGCATGTGCAAGCTTTCCTCCATGCTAAATTGATGTTGTTCTAGATGCACTTGTGCTTGTGCAAGAGGGAAAGCTAGCATGCGCTAGCTTTCCCCCATGGTGGAATGATGTTGTTCGAGATGTACTTGTGCTTTTGCAAGATGGAAAGCTAGCATGCGCTAGATTTCCCCCAGGTGGGAATGATGTTATTCGAGATGTGATTTCTCTAGGGGGGAATCTAGCACATGCTAGATTTCCCCCACATTGAATGATGTTGTTTGAGATGAGATTGTGCTTGTGCAAAAGGAAAAACTAGCATGCGCTAGATTACCCCCATGGTGGGATGATTTTCGAGATGCGCTAGTGCTTGTGCAAGAGGAAAAGCTAGCATTTTCGAGATGCACTTGTGCTTCTGAAAGATTGAAAGCTAGCACGCGCTAGCTTTCCCCCATGTTGGAATGATGTTATTCGAGATGTGATTGTGCTAGGGGGAAAGCTAGCACATGCTAGCTTTCCCGCACATTGAATGATGTTGTTTGAGATGAGCTTGTACTTGTGCAAGAGGGAAAACTAGCACGCGCTAGCTTACCCACATGGTCGGATGATTTTCGAGATGCGCTAGTGCTTGTGCAAGAGGGAAAGCTAGCATCCGCCACCTTTTCCCCACGGTGGAATGATGTTGTCCGAGATGTGTTTCTGCTTTTGCAAGAGGGAAATCCAACATAAACTAGCTTTCCCCCACGGTGGAATGATGTTGTTTCAAGATGCACTTGTGCTTGTTCAAGAGGGAAAGCTAGTACACGCTAGATTTCCTTGACGGTGGAATAATGTTGTTCAACATGAGCTTATGCTTGTGCAAGAGGGAAGACTAGCATGTGCAAGCTTTCCTCCATGCTAAAATGATGTTGTTCGAGATGCACTTGTGCTTGTGCAAGAGGGAAAGATAACACGTGCTAGCTTATCTCCATGGTGGAATGATGTTGTTCCAGATGCACTTGTGCTTATGCAAGATGGAAAGCTAGCACACGCTAGCTTTCCCCATGTTGGAATGATGTTATTCGAGATGTGATTGTGCTGGGGGAAAGCTAGCACATGGTAGCTTTCCCCCACATTGAATGATGTTGTTTGAGATGATCTTGTGCTTGTTGAAGAGGGAAAACTAGCATGCACTAGCTTACCCCCATGGTGGGATGATTTTCTAGATGCGCTAGTGCTTGTGCAAGAGGGAAAGCCAACATGAACCAGCTTTCCCCCACGGTGGAATGATCGTGTTCGAGATGTTCTTGTGCTTCTGCAAGAGGGAAATCCAACATAAACTATCTTTCTCCCATGGTGGAATGATGTTGTTTCAAGATGCACTTGTGCTTGTTCATGAGGGAAAGCTAGCACATGCTAGATTTTCTTGATGGTGGAATGATGTTGTTCAAGATGAGCTTATGCTTGTGTAAGAGGGAAGACTAGCATGTGCAAGCTTTCCTCCATGATAAACTAATGTTGTTCGAGATGCACTTGTGCTTGTGCAAGAGGGAAAGCTATCATGCGCTAGCTTTCCCCCATGGTGGAATGATGTTGTTCAATATGCACTTGTGCTTTTGTAATATTGAAAGCTAGCATGCGCTAGATTTCCCCCATGTTGGAATGATGTTATTCGAGATTTGATTGTGCTAGGGGGAAAGCTAGCACATGCTATATTTCCCCCACATTGAATGATGTTGTTTGAGATGAGCTTGTGCTTGTGCAAGAGTGAAAACTAGCATGCGCTAGATTACCCTCATGGTTGGATGATTTTCGAGATACGCTAGTGCTTGTGCAAGAGGGAAAGCTAGCATGCACTAGCTTTCCCTCACAGTGGAATGATGTTGTTCGAGATGTGCTTGTGCTTTTGCAAGAGGGAAATCCAAAGCTAAACTAGCTTTCCCCCATGGTGGAATGATGTTGTTTCAAGATGCACTTGTTCTTGTTCAAGAGGGAAAGCTAGCACACACTAGATTTCCTTGATGGTGGAATGATGTTGCTCAAGATGAGCTTATGCTTGTGCAAGAGGGAAGACTAACATGTGCAAGATTTCCTCCATGCTAAAATAATTGTTTGACATGCGCTTGTGCTTGTGCAAGAGGGAAAGCGAGCACACACTAGCTTTCCCCCATGGTGGAATGATGTTGTTCGAGATGCACTTGTGCTTCTGCAAGATGGAAAGCTAGCACGTGTTAGTTGTCCCCCATGTTGGAATGATGTTATTCGAGATGTATTTGTGCTAGGGGGGAAGCTAGCACATTGAATGATGTTTTTTGAGATGAGCTTGTTCTTGTGCAAGAGGGAAAACTAGCACATGCAAGCTTACACCCATGGTGGGATGATTTTTGAGATGCGCTAGTTCTTGTGCAAGAGGGAAAGCTAGCATGTGCTAGCTTTCCCCCACGGTGGAATCATGTTGTTCGAGATGTGCTTGTGATTTTGCAAGAGGGAAATCCAACATAAACTAGCTTTCCCCCATGGTGGAATGATGTTGTTTCAAGATGCACTTGTGCTTGTTCAAGAGGGAAAGCTAGAACATGCTAGATTTCCTTGATGATGGAATGATGTTGTTCAAGATGAGCTTATTCTTGTGCAAGAGGGAAGACTAACATGTGCAAGCTTCCCTCCATGCTAAAATGATGTTGTTCGAGATGTGCTTCTGCTTGTGAAAGAGGGAAAGCTAGCACGCGCTAGCATTCCCCCATGTTGGAATGATGTTGTTCGAGATGCGCTTCTGCTTGTGCAAGAGGGAAAGGTAGCATGCACCAGCTTTCCCCCATGGTGGAATGATGTTATTCGAGATGTGATTGCGCTAGGGGGAAAGCTAGCACATGCTAGATTTCCCCCACATTAAATGATGTTGTTTGAGATGAACTTGTTGTTGTGCAAGAGGGAAAACTAGCACGTGCAAGCTTACCCCCATGGTGGGATGATTTTCGAGATGCGCTAGTGTTTGTGCAAGAGGGAAAGATAGCACGCTCTACCTTTCCCCCACGGTGGAATCATGTTGTTCGAGATGTGCTTGTAATTTTGCAAGAGGGAAATACAACATAAACTAGCTTTCCCCCATGGTGGAATGATGTTGTTTCAAGATTCACTTGTGCTTGTTGAAGAGGGAACGCTAGCACACGCTAGATTTCCTTGATGGTGGAATGATGTTGTTCAAGATGAGCTTATGCTTGTGCAAGAGGAAAAACTAGCATGTGCAAGCTTTCCTCCATGCTAAATTGATGTTCTTCGAGATGCACTTGTGCTTGTGCAAGAGGGAAAGCTAGCACGCGCTAGCTTTCCCTCATGGTGGAATGATGTTGTTCGAGATGCACTTGTGCTTTTGCAAGATGGAAAGCTAGCATGCGCTAGCTTTCCCCCATGTTGGAATGATGTTATTCGAGATGTGATTGCGCTAGGGGGAAATCTAGCACATGCTAGCTTTCCCCCACATTGAATGATGTTGTTTGAGATGAGCTTGTGCTTCTGCAAAAAGGAAAACTAGCATGCGCTAGCTTACCCCCATGGTGGGATGATTTTTGAGATGCGCTAGTGCTTGTGCAAGAGGAAAAGCTAGCATTTTTGAGATGCACTTGTGCTTCTGCAAGATTGAAAGATAGCATGCATTAGCTTTCCTCCATGTTGGAATGATGTTATTCGAGATGTGATTGTGCTAGGGGGAAAGCTAGCACATGATAGCTTTCCCGCACATTGAATGATGTTGTTTGAGATGAGCTTGTGCTTGTACAAGAGGAAAAACTAGCATGCGCTAGCTTACCCAGATGGTCGGATGATTTTCGAGATGCGCTACTGCTTGTGCAAGAGGGAAAGCTAGCATCCACCAGCTTTCCCCCATGGTGGAATGATGTTGTCTGAGATGTGTTTGTTCTTTTGCAAGAGGGAAATCCAACATAAACTAGCTTTCCCCCACAGTGGAATGATGTTGTTTCAAGATGCACTTGTGCCTGTTCAAGAGGGAAAGCTAGCACAAGCTAGATTTCCTTGACGGTGGGATGATGTTGTTCAAGATGAGCTTATGATTGTGCAAGAGGGAAGACTAGCATGTGCAAGCTTTCGTCCATGCTAAAATGATGTTGTTCGAGATGTGCTTGTGCTTGTGCAAGAGGGAAAGATAGCATGTGCTAGCTTATCCCCATGGTGGAATGATGTTGTTTGAGATGCACTTGTGCTTATGCAAGATGGAAAGATAGCACGTGCTAGCTTTCCCCATGTTGGAATGATGTTATTCGAGATGTGATTGTGTTGGGGGAAAGCTAGCACATGCTAGCTTTCCCTCACATTGAATGATGTTGTTTGAGATGAGCTTGTTCTTTTTGAAGAGGGAAAACTAGCACGCATTAACTTACCCCCATGGTGGGATGATTTTCAAGATGCACTAGTGCTTGTGGAAGAGGGAAATCCAGCATGCACTAGCTTTCCCCCACGGTGGAATCATGTTGTTCGAGATGTGCTTGTGCTTCTGCAATAGGGAGATCCAACATAAACTAGCTTTCTCCCACAGTGGAATGATGTTGTTTCAAGATGCACTTGTGCTTGTTCATGAGGGAAATATAGCACACACTAGATTTCCTTGATGGTGGAATAATGTTGTTCAAGATGAGCTTATGCTTGTGCAAGAGGGAAGACTAGCATGTGCAAGATTTCCTCCATGATAAACTGATGTTGTTCGAGATGCACTTGCACTTGTGCAAGAGGGAAAGCTATCACGTGCTACCTTTCCCCCATGGTGGAATGATGTTGTTCGAGATGAACTTGTGCTTCTATAATATTGAAAGCTAGCACACGCTATCTTTCCCCCATGTTGGAATGATGTTATTCAAGATGTGATTGTGCTAGAGGGAAAGCTAGCACATGCTAGATTTCCCCCACATTGAATAATGTTATTTGAGATGAGATTGTGCTTGTGCAAGAGTGAAAACTAGCATGCACTAGCTTACCCTCATGGTCGAATGATTCTTCAGATACGCTAG
Organism: Picea glauca; assembly: GCA_000966675.3. Lineage (NCBI taxonomy): Eukaryota > Viridiplantae > Streptophyta > Pinopsida > Pinales > Pinaceae > Picea > Picea glauca. The sequence continues at coordinate 23,828 of JZKD02S2128116.1, forward strand.
TACTTGTGCAAGAGGGAAAGCTAGAATTCACTAGCTTTCCCCCAAGGTGGAATGATGTTGTTCGAGATGTGCTTGTACTTTTGCAAGAGGGAAATCCAAAGCTAAACTAGCTTTCCCCCACGGTGGAATGATGTTGTTTCAAGATGCACTTGTGCTTGTTCAAGAGGGAAAGCTAGCACACACTAGATTTCCTTGACGGTGGAATGATGTTGTTCAGTATGAGCTTATGCTTGTGCAAGAGGGAAGACTAGCATGTGCAAGCTTTCCTCCATGCTAAAATAATTTTTTGACATGCGCTTGTTCTTGTGCAAGAGGGAAAGGTAGCACGCGCTAGCTTTCTCCCATGGTGGAATGATGTTGTTCGATATGCACTTGTGCTTCTGCAAATGGAAAGCTAGCACACAGTAGTTGTCCCCTATGTTGGAATGATGTTATTTGAGATGTAATTGTGCTAGGGGGAAAGCTATCACATTGAATGATGTTGTTTGAGATGAGCTTGTTCTTGTGCAAGAGGGAAAACTAGCATGAGCAAGCTTACCCCCATGGTGGGATGATTTTCGAGATGCACTAGTGCTTGTGCAAGAGGGAAAGCTAGCACGTGTTAGCTTTCCCCCACAGTGGAATCATGTTGTTCGAGATGTGCTTGTGATTTTGTAAGAGGGAAATCCAACATAAACTAGCTTTCCCCCATGGTGGAATGATGTTGTTTCAAAATGCACTTATGCTTGTTCAAGAGGGAAAGCTAGCACACGCTAGATTTCCTTGACGATGGAATGATGTTGTTCAAGATGAGCTTATGCTTGTGCAAGAGGGAAGGAAAGCTTTCCTCCATGCTAAAATGATGTTGTTCGAGATGCGCTTCTGCTTGTGAAAGAGGGAAAGCTAGCACGTGCTATCTTTCCCCCATGGTGGAATGATGTTGTTCGATATGCCCTTCTGCTTGTGCAAGAGGGAAAGGTAGCACGCGCTAGCTTTCCCCCATGGTGGAATGTTGTTATTCGAGATGTGATTGTGCTAGGGGGAAATCTAGCACATGCTAGCTTTCCCTCACATTGAATGTTGTTGTTTGAGATGAGCTTGTTCTTGTGCAAGAGGGAAAACTAGCACGTGCAAGCTTACCCCCATGGTGGGATGATTTTCGAGATGTGCTAGTGCTTGTGAAAGAGGGAAAGATAGCATGTGCTACCTTTCCCCCATGGTGGAATCATGTTGTTCGATATGTGCTTGTGATTTTGCAAGAGGGAAATCCAACATAAACTAGCTTTCCCCCATGGTGGAATGATGTTGTTTCAAGATGCACTTGTGCTTGTTCAAGAGGGAAAAATAGCACACGCTAGATTTCCTTGATGGTGGAATGATGTTGTTCAAGATGAGCTTATGCTTGTGCAAGAGGCAAGACTAGCATGTGCAAGATTTCCTCCATGCTAAATTGATGTTGTTGAAGATTCACGTGTGCTTGTGCAAGAGGGAAAGCTAGCACACGCTAGCTTTCCTCCATGGTGGAATGATGTTGTTCGAGATGCACTTGTGCTTCTGCAAAATGGAAAGATAGTGTGCGCTAGCTTTCCCTCATGTTGGAATGATGTTATTCGAGATGTGATTGCGCTAGGGGGAAATCTAGCACATGCTAGGTTTCCCCCACATTGAATTATGTTGTTTGAGATGAGCTTGTGCTTCTACAAAAGGGAAAACTAGCACGCACTAGCTTACCCCCATGGTGGGATGATTTTTGAGATGCGCTAGTTCTTGTGCAAGAGGGAAAGCTAGCATTTTCGAGATGCACTTGTGCTTCTCCAAGATTGAAAGCTAGCAGGCACTACCTTTCCCCCATGTTGGAATTATGTTATTCGAGATGTGATTGTGCTAGGGGGAAAGCTAGCACATGCTAGCTTTCCTGCACATTGAATGATGTTGTTCAAGATGAGCTTATGCTTGTGCAAGAGGAAAGACTATCATGTGCAAGCTTTATTCCATGCTAAAATGATGTTGTTCGAGATGCGCTTGTGCTTGTGCAAGAGGGAAAGATAGCACGCGCTAGCTTATCCCCATGGTGGAATGATGTTGTTCGAGATGCACTTGTGCTTATGCAAGATGTAAAGTGTTATCACTCCAAGAAACTCTTTGGGGTTGTAGGCCAAAGATGCTTGGTAACTCAAGAATATGGTAAATTTGGTATTCTTGGAACAATGGGATAACTCAATAGCTAATGAGAAGAACAAATTATCATGCATTCGAATAAGACAGTGGTTTTAGAAATCAATGATCAGACAGAGTAATTGAAATAGGGTATGAATAACACTAGTCTAGATAACCATGTACAATAGCATGTAGGGTCATACAAGATAGTAAGAATTCCTTTAATTCAAGTTCATGAGCTTAATAAGAAGATAACAATTCTTAGAAGATGAGCTAAACTGAAATAAAGTACAAAATAATGAAGTACATGAATAAATCTGACATTGACAGCAAAAGAAGACTGTGATTCTATTATCAGGATAAGAGTCTTAGTACAAGAGAAAAATGTATCCAGGATTGAACCCTTAGTTCAACTTATGTCTTCAACTTTATAGCTTTTACAATACAGTATCTAGATCCTGAAAGAATGGATCAAATATACTAAATATAATAAGTCAAAACTAGATTTACAAAAGATAAGGAATGATCCTCAAGATGAGGTCAATTCCACATTTGATGGTCTTCAGATGATGCACAATCCTTGTGCAGTGCATATTAGCCTTCCATGGCTATTTAATAACTCTTGAAAGAGATAAGATTCGAATTTGCTGAGTTTGGAAAAAACCCTAATTCGTTGCCACCGGAATAGGTACCAAAACCAACTTGAATACCTCTTATAACTCTTTTACACCAAAAGTGGATCTTAGATCTGACTTTATAATTCAATATCTATTCTTTAAAAGAGTTTTCAAATGATTTGGATTAATAAAACTTCGATCTGGGAAAAATTTCACCTTTTCTGTGTAATGACAGGTTTTGGTGGTTAACACAAAGGAATTCTGGGTGTATTAACCACCGAAAAGCTCTACTTTCGGTGGTTAATGAACAATCGTCCTGTTCGCCTAAACCACTGAAAGCTTAGATTTCACCAAAATTTCAAAATTGCAAAATTGAAATACCTTGCTGCTTCGATGAGTGTTCAAGGTCTCTTTGGTGATGTTGCTCCTCCTTGTACAGGGTTGGAAAATTCAATCTATTGTGTAGGAGGCTCTATTTCCTTCTCTAAGGAAGTAGCCAATTCTGCTAGGGTTTTTAACCCTGAGTGCTCGAGAGTTGGAGTCTGAGTCTCTTTCACCTTACGTCTTAGGAGTCTGAGTTGTTTGTTTAGCTTAGTTTTCTCCTTCATTAACAATTTATTTTTGTCCAGAGTCTTATCATATTTATCCATGAAATCCTGACTGATATCATACAATTCCACATTCTTATCAACTAACTCTGTGTTTTTCTTCTTGATTTGTTTCCAAGAGACTTCTAACTCATAAACCTTCTTAAGAAGTTGGTTTTTCTTCTGTGATCTGGTTGGTGCTGGCTTGCTGGCAGATGGCTCAGCCACATGTGTACTATGTTCTTCTGAAGGGGTAGGAGTAGGCAAATTAGGGTAGTCATCAACAACTTGACCAATTTGTTCTCCACCTTGTGTTTCTGTCTGTTCTTGTTTAGGTTCAAAGTCACTGTATGGTAGGTTCAAGGGATTATCTCCCTCAGCAAAACCCTCTGTTTCCTCACCTTCTTTGCAAAAGTTTAGTTTCCTTTTGGCTCTCTTTTGTTTGGAAGAGGATGACTCTATTGGCTCCCTTGGAGGTGAGGTAGCCCTCCTTTTTGTTTAACTTCTCTTAGGGGTGATGGACTTCTTAGCAACAAAATTTTTCCCCTTATCATCCTGTTGAATATTAGTTTGGAACTCATTCCAAAATAGGAAATGATTCCAGTCCACTTGTTTCTTCTTCAAGGATTCTTTAACAATGAGTGTAATCAACCCTTGGTGTGACAACCTGTTGGCCACTTTGGTAGGTTTCACCTTGACCCGTCTTTCCATTTTTGTGAGAGATTTATGCAGGTAAAAGGGTAGATTGATAGGTGATCTACCTGTGAAATGGTTCAATAGTTTAAAGTGGTAAAACATAACCTTGTTGTACCTGCCTTCACAGGTGATGTATGCAAAAATTGCCTTCAACAAAGCTTACCATTTAGGCTCAAGAAATGACATTGGTATGTCTTTCTTCCAGATGAGATCCTTATGTTGAGGTTGTTAATATGATTTGAACTCAATGTTTGTAGGTACAGTGGTCTTGAACCAACATTCCCCTGTTCTAGGGAGGCCAATAATCTCAGTGATGGTTGCTTCATCTACCACGAATTCCTCCTTGCCTATAACAGTTGTCCTCCCATCATATGATAGTGAAAATGCTTCCGAGAGTTGTTGGTGAAAGTCTTCAAGTTTCTCACAGTATGAGAACACACCAACCAGTTTGAAAAATTTGGCCACCTCTGGGTGTGCCTCTAGATACCACGTTCCATCTAACTCAGACTTGAGAGTAGGCCCAACTTTCAGCATTTGATTGATTTAGTTGACCTGTCCCTACAATTTAGCAAAAAATATATGAGCTAGGGAGACAAACACCTAAATTTTAGGAGGAACAGAGAGTGTATGTCGAGATATAAGGCACAGAGCAGGGTGACTTAGAGTTTGATTTGCATAAACCAAATCTTCAACAGATTCTAATCAACAATTGAGGCTGGATTATAGCTGAGACTTCAACTTCATGTAACATATATAATTGAACTGAAACTTGAGAGAATCTAAACTACCTGATGACTCGGGCCTTCTTTGAATTGAATGACAGATGGAGTAGTGACCAACAAAAGAACTCAACCTTCATATGGAAATAACGACAATTGACTGCAGATTTTGGGTGTGTTAATGAAATCATGGGATTCCATATAATGCACACAACTTCGGACTTGATTTCTAAATCAATGGATTTCAAATCATAATTAAATGGGAATCATCATGAATATATCTCCTGGGACTTGAAATTATGAAGGTCATGCGAATCATCAAGCATTGAGACGAAAATCAACTCATAAAATTATGTGTTATGCCGAGCCTTCATGTGAAATGACAAGTGGTGGTTCGAAAGGACTACAAAGAATCAAAACCCCGATCAGGTGTAATGATAGCATCTTACCTCACCAATTCCATCAATTTTAGGTGGTTACCATTTGATGATTGCGCCAACTGATAGCCAAAACGTGCAAAAGCAGGGGCTTTTCTTTTTCCACGTAGAAACCTTTTCGGTGGTTAACTGGGCTTTTGTTTTTCCCTTTTAACTATTGAAAGCGAAAGCTTTCGGTGGTTAATGAGTATTTTTCAGGCCCACCCAAACCACCGAAACCTGAGATTCTCTCTTTTTCTTGACAAAACCAAATCCGATGTTTGTTCCAAGTTTATTTATAGAAAATAGACTATCTAACAAGCTTGAAAAAATTTAGAAATAAATTTTTGGACTTCTCCCTATCACCTGAAAATGATGATTTCGACTGTGCTAGTTTAGAAGATAACAGAAAGCTAGCACGTGCTATCTTTGCCCATGTTGGAATGATGTTATTCAAGATGTGATTGTGCTGGGGGAAAGCTATCACATGCTAGCTTTTGCCCACATTGAATGATGTTGTTTGAGATGAGCTTGTGCTTGTTGAAGAGGGAAAACTAGCACGCGCTAGCTTACCCCCATGGTGGGATGATTTTCGAGATGCGCTAGTGCTTGTGCAAGAGGGAAACCCATCACTAGTGCTTGTGCAAGAGGGAAACCCAGCATGTGATAGCTTTTCCCCACGGTGGAATCATGTTGTTCGAGATGTGCTTGTTCTTCTACAAGAGGGAAATCCAACATAAACTAGCTTTCTCCCACAGTGGAATGATGTTGTTCGAGATGCGCTTGTGCTTGTTCATGAGGGAAAGCTAGCACACACTAGATTTCCTTGATGGTGGAATGATGTTGTTCAAGATGAGCTTATGCTTGTGCAAGAGGGAAGACTAGCATGTGCAAGCTTTCCTYCATGATAAAMTGATGTTGTTCGAGATGCRCTTGYRSTTRTGYAAGAGGVAAAKCTATCAYGCGCTAGMYTTCCCCCATGGTGGAATGATGTTGTTCRAGMTGCACTTDTGCTTYTRKAAKATTGAAAGCTAGCAYRYRCTAGCTTTCCCCCATGTTGGAATGATGTTATTCRAGATGTGATTGTGCTAGGGGGAAAGYTAGCACATGCTAGATTTCCCCCACATTGAATGATGTTGTTTGAGATGAGCTTGTGCTTGTGCAAGAGTGAAAACTAGCATGCGCTAGCTTACCCTCATGGTCGGATGATTTTCGAGATACGCTAGTGCTTGTGCAAGAGGGAAAGATAGCATGCGCTAACTTTCCCCCACGGTGGAATCATGTTGTTCGAGATGTGCTTGTGCTTTTGCAAGAGGGAAATCCAACATAAACTATCTTTCTCCCACGGTGGAATGATGTTGTTTCAAGATGCACTTGTGCTTGTTCATGAGGAAAAGCTAGCACATGCTAGATTTCCTTGATGGTGGAATGATGTTGTTCAATATGAGCTTATGCTTGTGCAAGAGGGAAGACTAGCATGTGCAAGCTTTCCTCCATGATAAAATGATGTTGTTCAATATGCGCTTGCGCTTGTGCAAGAGGGAAAGCTATCATGTGCTAGCCTCCCCCCATGGTGGAATGATGTTGTTCGAGATGCACTTGTGCTTCTGTAAGATTGAAAGCTAGCATGTGCTAGTTGTCCCCCATGTTGGAATGATGTTATTCGAGATGTGATTGTGCTAGGTGGAAAGCTAGCACATGCTAGATTTCCCCCACATTGAATGATGTTGTTTGAGATGAGCTTGTATGCAAGAGGGAAAATTAGCATGCGCTAGCTTACCCCCATGGTGGGATGATTTTCGAGATGTGCTAGTGCTTGTGCAAGAGAGAAAGATAGCATGCACTAGCTTTTCCCCATGGTGGAATGATGTTGTTCGAGATGTTCTTGTGCTTTAGCAAGAGGGAAATTCAACATAATCTAGCTTTCCCCCATGGTGAAATGATGTTGTTTTAATATGCACTTGTTCTTGTTCAAAGAGGCAAAGCTACCACACGCTAGATTTCCTTCACGGAGGAATGATGTTGTTCAAGATGAGCTTATGCGTGTGCAAGAGGGAAGACAAGCATATGTAAGCTTTCCTCCATGCTAAAATGATGTTGTTCAAGATGCACTTGTGCTTGTGCAAGAGGGAAAGATATGATGCACTAGTTTTCCCCCATCGTGGAAGGATGTTTTCCGAGATGCACTTGTGATTGCGCAATAGGAAAAGCTAGCGAACAATAGCTGCACCCCATGGTGGAATGATGCTAGCTTTACTCTATGGTGGAATGATGTTGTTGGAGATACATTTGTTCTTATGCAAGAGGGAAAGCTAACACATGCTAGCTTTCCCTCATGGTGGAATAATGTTGTTCGAGATGCACTTGTGCTTGTGCAAGAGGGAAAGCTAGCACACGCTACCTTTCCCTGACAGTGGAATGTTGTTTGATATGCACCGTTTCTTGTGCAAGAGAGAAAGCTAGATTTCCCCTATAGTCGAATGATGTTATCCGATATGTGTTTGTACTTGTGTAAGACAAAAAGTTAACATGCATTAGCTTTCCCCCTCAGTGGAATGAGGTTGTTATAGATGCGCTTGTGGTTGTGCAAGAGGGAAAGCTAACACGTCTACCACGGTGGAATGATGTTCAAGGTGCTTTTGTGCCTGTGCAAGATGAAAAGTTAGCACACACTAGCTTTTCTTTACAGTAGAATGATTTTGTTCAATATGCACTTGTACTTCTACGAGAGGGGAAGCTAGCACACGCTAGCTTTCCCTTAGGGTTGAATGATGTTGTTTGAGATTCATTTATGCTTGTGCAAGAGGGAAGGCTAACATGCACGGACTTTCCTCCATGATGGAATGATGTTGTTTGAGATGCGTTTGTGCTCTTGCAAGAGGGAAAGTTAGCACACACTAATGTTTTCCTATGCTAGAATGATGTTCGAGATGCAATTGTGCTTGTGCAATATGGAAAGATAGCACGTGCTAGCTTTCCCCTACATGGTAGATTTCCCCCATGGTGGAATGATGTTGCTTGAGATGCATTTGTGCTTGTGCAAGAGGGAACGCTAGCACGCACTAGCTTTCCCCCACAGTGGAATGATATTGTTTGATATGCACCTGTGCTTGTGCAAAACGGAAAGCTAGTATGTGTTAGTTTTCCCCCATGGTGGAATGACGTTGTCCAATATGTGTTTTTTCAAGATGGAAAGATAGCACACGCTAGCTTTCCCCCACGCTAAAATAGTGTTGTTTTAGATGTGCTAGTTGTTGTGAAAAACATAAAGTTAGCATGTGATAGCTTTCCCCCATGATGGAATGATGTTCGAAATGTGTTTGTGCTTGTTCATGAGGTAAATTTAGCACATGCTAGTTTTACTTACGATGGAATGATGTTGTTCGAGATGCACTTGTGCTTGTGTAATAGGGAAGCTAGCACACACTAGCTTTCCTCGAAGGTGGAATGATGTTCTTTGATATGCGCTTGTGCCAGAGGGAATACTAGCATGAAATAGATTTACTCCAAGGTGGAATGATGTTGTTTGATATACACTTGTTCTTGTGCAAGAGGGAAAGCTAGCATGCGCTAGATTTCCCCCACGGTAGAATGATGTTGTCTGAGATGTGCTTGTGCAAGACAGGAATCTAACACGCATTAGCTTTCTTCCATTGTGGAATGATGTTGTTCTAGATGCTCTTTTGGTTGTACACAAGGGAAAACTAACACGTGCTAGCTTTCCCCCATGGTGAAATGATGTTTGAAATGCATCTGTACTTGTCCAAGAGGGAAAGTTAGCACACAATAAATTTTTCTGCAATGGAATTATGTTGTTTGAGATGTGTTTGTACTTGTGCGAGAGGAAAAGTTAGCACGTGTTAACTTTCCCCTATGCTAGAATGATGTTTGAGATGAAATTGTGCTTGTGCAAGAGGGAAATATAGCACGTGCTAGATTTTCCCTACACGCTAGCTTTTCCCCATGCTGGAATGATGTTGTTTGAAATGCACTTGTGCTTGTGCAAGAGGGAAAGCTAGCATGTGATAGCTTTCCACCCTGGTGGAATGATATTGTTTGATATGCACTTGTGCTTGTGCAAAAGGGAAAACTATGTGCTATTTTTCCCCCACGATGGAATGATTTTGTCCGAGATGTGCTTGTGCAAGATGAAAAAGCTATCATGCGTTAGCTTTCCCTCACACTGAAATAATGTTTTTTTAGATATGCTTGTGGTTGTGCAAAACAAAAATTTGGCATGTGCTAGCTTTCCCCCCCAATGGAAAGATGTTTGAGATGTGTTTGTGCTTGTCCATGAGGGAAAGTTAGCACATGCTAGTTTTTACATACGGTGGAATGATGTTGTTCAAGATGCACTTGTGCTTGTGTAATAGGGAAACTAGCACACACTAGCTTTCCCCGAAGGTGGAATGATGTTCTTTGATATGTGCTTGTGCTAGAGGGAAAAATAGCATGCACTAACTTTACTCCAAGGTGGAATGATGTTGTTTGATATGCACTTATTCTTGTGAAAGAGGGAAAGCTAGCACTTGTTCTTGTTATTCCATGGTGGGATGATGTTGTTTTATATGCTCTTGTGGTTGTGCACCAGGGAAAACTAGCATGTGCTAGCTTTCGAAACCCCATGGTGAAATGATGTTCGAGATGCATCTGTGCTTGTCCAAGAGGGAAAGTTAGCAGACACTAGCTTTTCCTTACAGTGTAATTATGTTGTTTGAGATGTGGTTGTACTTGTGTGAGAGGGAAAGTTAGCATGTGTTAACTTTACCCTAGGCTAGAATGATGTCTGAGATGCGTTTGTGCTTGTGCAAGAGGGAAACATAGCATGTGCCAGCTTTCCCCTACTGTGCACTTTCCCCCATGGTGGAATGATGTTGTTTGAGATGCACTTGTGCTTGTGCAAGAGGGAAATATAGCACGTGCTAGATTTCCACCCCAATGGAATGATATTGTTTGATATGCACTTGTGCTTGTGCAAAAGGGAAAGCTAGTACGCTCTAGCTTTCCACTAGTGGAATGATGTTGTTCAAAATGTGCTTGTTCTTGTGCAAAAGTGAAAGTTAGCACATGCTACCTTTTCACCACCGTGGGATGGTGTTGTTTGAGACGTCTTTTTATCATCTCTAGAGAGAGCAAAGAAGATCTATGACTATGAAAGAATAATTGTATTTAAATATGACATTGTCATAAGCTTTACACTTGTTCCTTTCTTAGATGGAAATTGAGCAGTAGTTAGTTTTCTTTCACTATATAATGTTGTTGTTGGCAATGCACTTTTGCTAGAAGGAAAGTTAGTGGGTGCTAGTTTTCCTCAATGAACAATCAAAATGATGCAATTTATGTTCTAGCAATATCTTTGTTCAAATGATTGTCATGATTCTTGTTCATTTTGTTACAAGTACAATGT
>JZKD02S2128127.1:15916-30314 GCA_000966675.3 Picea glauca
TTCTATTAGGTCTTCTTACATCCTCCTTATTCTATTTTATTGAAAGGTCTTATTAATATTGACCTTTATTACATCTGAATACATTGATCTACCTATGTGCGGGTTAGGACCTTAATAGATTTTTAAGTCAATACAACTTTGATATAAAGCATATCAAAGGAAAAGAAAATAAACTTGCCAATGCACTTAGTAGAAGAATACATCTCATGCATGCTATAGTTGTCAGTATGCATCAGTCAAACTTGAAGAGTAGAATTTTATATGCGGTTGTTACAGATCAACATTACCTACATATAAAAGAAATATTACAGCAAGAAAATGTACAACAAAAAATTAAAGACTATGAGATGAAGGAAGATGGATTACTTATGCACAAAATATAATTTTTTCCTAGTTCTGGGGAACTTAGGAATTTGGTACTAAAGGAAATGCATAATGTTCCATATGCTGGGGATCCTGGTTACCAGAAAACAATTACAACAGTAAGAAGCCAATTTTTTTTTCCAAGAATGAAAAAATACGTTGTTGATTACATCGCAAGATGTATGGAATGTCAGAGAATGAAGGCTGAGCATAGGCACCCAACGAGTTTGCTACAACCATTACCAATTCCATAAAATAAATGGGAAGTGATAACCATTGATTTGATAACTAAATTGCCCAGGAAAATAAGACAACATGATTCAATCATGGTAGTGGTTGATAAATTGACAAAAGCTGCTCATTTTGTTCTTGTAAAAAAACTCATACAACAAATAATATTGCAAAAATATACATGAAAGATATTTCTAGGTTGCATGGGATACCTAGGACAATTGTCTCGGACAGAGACACAAAGTTTACTTCAAATTTTTGGAGGGGATTGTTTAAAGGATTTGGTACAAATCTGAACTTTAACATGGCTTACCATCCATAGTTAGATGGGAAGAAAGGGAGAGCCAACTGAGTAATTGAAGACATGTTGAGAATGTATGTGATGGATCATCCATCTAAGTAGGAAGATTAATTTCACTTGGTTGAGTTTGCTTATAATAATGGGTATCAAGATTCATTGAAAATGAGCCTGTTTGAAGCCTTGTATGGTAGGAAATGCAATACTCCAGTGAGTTGGGACAACCCAACAAAGAGAGTGGTACTTGGGCCAAAGTTGCTCAAGGATATGGACGACTAGATGGTTAAGATTAAGCATAATTTAAAGGTAGCTCAGGATAGACAAAAAAATAATGCAGAGAAGAAAATGACAGTGAGAGATTTTAAAATAGGGGAGAATGTGCTTTTAAAAGTGAATCCCAAGAAGATCTCTTTGAAGTTGGGTAGTTGTACAAAGTTCGCAGCCAGATTCTGTGGTCCATTTGAGATATTGGATAGGATAGGGTCAGTTGCATACATGCTTACATTTCCTACTTCCATGAATGTGCATAATGTATTTCATGTCTCTTTTCTAAAAAAATATGTACATGATTCTAACCATGTAATTGATTGGCATCCGATTCAAGTAGAGACAAAGGGATACTTTCAGGTCCAACCAATGCGACTATTGGAAAGAAAATTCAAAATGCTCCGGATTTGAGTTATAAAGCTGGTAAAATTCCTATGGATCTGCTATGGTCCTGAAGACACTACTCGGGAGCATGAAGATTCCCTGCGGGCGAAATACCCACAACTTTTAAAATAATTTTTGAGATTTTGATCTCTGTTATGTATATGCATCGAGGACAGTGCCAAAATAAGGGGGAGGGGATGTAACACCCCGGGTTATGAGCCCCATATTAAATAATGTATTTTTTAATTGATGAGAGGCCAAAGTGTCCAAGAAATGTAATGTTCCGATCATTATTAATAATAAATACATCACTGGCTTCTAGACGGACAAGGACATGAGTTATAAGGGGGCTATAATTCCACAAGAGAGGGGGCTTGAGGGTCTAAGTATTTATTTTATAACTTTAACTACCCATTTTTTTAATGGAGAATATCAGTTACGTGAGATTCTTGGGGGGAAGGCCATGAGGTTCTTGATTCCCAATAGTTACAAAAAACCCATCCTTGGTCTGGGGCGGGGGTTCTCTTCTTGTTCTGCTGACGATTTTATCTTCTTAACTCATTCACTCAATTGATAATTGTTCACACCTTTCATCCCGTTCTCACTCCATCCATTATTTCACCTACTCGTCCCATCTAATTTGAGAGATGGCTGGGAAAGGAAATTGAATTGCTGAGAAAAGCCATAGTCATTGGATGTATAGGATGTTGGTGTATTTCTAACTAGGATTTGGTGCCTGAATATTTGTGATGCCTCGGCCTATGTTTCAGATAACTCATAATTGAAATTCTTGAGAGTCCCAATAGAGAGATTCTTGACCAGAAGCACTGGAGCCCTGAAAGAGATGGACAGTCTAAGGGACTGCGTGGTAGAAAAGGGGGTCCATTCTCTTCGGTTGTGAAAACTAGGTAGAAGAGAGTCGGTGTGCTTGGGATTGTTGTGAGTGTTGAAAATCCTATGAGAGCCTGAGGGATGACTAGATTCAGAAGTTGAGTGACACCCTGGAATCTGTCCTTGTGGATTCATAGCCCTGGCTCGGTGGTCACACTACTGCTGAGATTTGGAACAACAATGTCTACGGTTGGGTGGAACGCCCTTTGATCTGCAGCTAGTTGGTGTCTTCTTTCTAGAAAATAGAAGTTCTCTCTATTATGGTTAATTACCTATGTATGATTTAATCTGTTGTGTATTTATTAATCGTTACATTTAATATTTAGAATAAGCATACTTGCTGGTTATGACTGTGCATGTAGTATGGTTCCTTTCTTTTATGCATCTGTATTAATTAGAAAGGTATCATTAAGAGAAAGAATTCCACGAGCAGACTTGAAGTAGCGTAGCCCAGACTGGGGGTGGCTGGGTATGTTACAATGATGATTGTAAATTAGTGACTATAGTGTAGTGCAGGTCATTTATACCGTAATTATCATTTATCTTTGTGACAATAATTTAGTGTAACATTTTATCCTTTTATTCCTAGAGTCCTATTTCTTTTTGTTCGATTTTATTGTTCATATTGAAAGGTTTCAAACTTGAAGTGTTTCTTAGGTTTTGATTATTCAAATCAATCGCTAAGAAATATTGAATAATGATTCAAGGAAAATTTTGCTAATTAACCTCTGATGAATTTTCCTCCGATTATAACAACAGTTGAAACAATGTCTGAGAGGAAATTTAGCCTACAAATCTACATAGATTTTAAATTCATCCATGAGAGGATATATATATATATATATATATATATATATATATAAGCGTTCACTTCTAGAACGCTTATATAGCACAATATCACTAAAATTAATTCAATTCAGGAGTCAATCGAACCCGTTGAAATAGGATAATTAATTATCAATTTCCAATAGTACAATTTACACATGTAAATCTATTGATAAGAGAAATATGACAATAACTAAGATTGTCTCCACACACATAGCTAATATTAAGGTTTGAATACTATCTGATAATTCAATTGTACACATAATTACCATGATCAAGAATAGTAATATATGATGATGAACCTCAACCAACTTAATTCCTTTATGGAATTTCGATTATTAGGAGATTAAATGGGTCATTGTTATCCTTCTTTATTCAACACAGTCACAAATATATAAAGAAATTTTATATATGTTTGATATAGACGGAGAAATGAAGATATGAACTTTATTTCACATTCTCATTCTCTATGAGTGTGAACATAAAGGGATACTAATTTAATTCTAGTTCAGTACTAACATAATCAATCAAATACATAGAAAGCATGATATTCTTAAATTGGATAAATACTTATTGACATCGACTAAGAAATGAAAGAATCATGTCTTAGATACTCATTAAAATTATACATTATTGGGAATTGTAAAATTATACAGGAAGATGTTATTTGACAATTGGTACATAAAAAATTTAAATACCGTAACTGAAAATGACGATATGTGATGTCGATCTCCAAAATGAAGTCTTGTGCATGTTCGTCTACCTTCTCCTGCTAATCCATGAACCCCACCGGTACCTCCCAACCAATGCTAGGGGTACTCTTCTCCCCTCTTAGCCCCCCGAGCCACAAAGGGGCCACACACAGTAAACCAGAAACTCAATAGTGCAAACTTTCCCTCACAAGGAGAGGCTTCCACCTCCTTGAATAAGTTTGCAATCCCAACTCTCCACAAGTAAACTAGTTAAGAAAATTTTGGCAGCATAACAATACTTCAAAAATGAGGTCCTTTTCTCTTTCTCTCCATTTCATTTATAGAAAAATTAGAAATGATACTTTTCCTCTCATGCACAAATAATATTTTTTTTAATAATTTAATGAGGGATTATTCACCCACTACACTTGTCACACTCTCCCAAGTTGCACATGTTAATTTCCTTTTTATTTTATTTAATTAGACATTTTCCCTCACATTCACCAATTTGTTCCTATTTTTCCTCTTAGTTGTTTCTTATTTCCCCAATCCCTCATTTATTTTGTGTCCCCTAACTAATTTTCAGTTTGAGTTGGATTAAGAGTCCTCTTTTAGTTAGGATTAGTGGTTGATTAACTCAAGATGTTACTCTATGTGGACCACCTATTCTCTCATGTTTTTATTTTCTTTTAATTAAAAAATCTTTTTTATTAATTTCTTGCACACATGTGCACATATCCAACATTTGTCTCTTATTCTCATTTATTTAAATTGTTTAGTCTAATATCCCTTAAACCTTTTAGTGTTTTTAATTTGGTCAAACCTATTATACTTAGTCTCTTTGTTATTTTCTTGTTTATAATTTAATGATCAATTGTATGCTCTTTTCTAAAAGTCTAAGTATTTTTATTTTACTTTCTAGGCCTTCTAGATTTTTATTGACTCACAATTTAATTACGCAAAGTTCCCTCCAAGTCACACCTTCATGCTCTAAGGGTGCCACTCGCCATTGAATAGTTTGGAAGTTTGTCAGACACTTGGAGTCAACACTCCATTGGTATACCTTGTGATAGACTATGGGATTTTCTAAACAATAAGAATTATGCCTTATTGCGTGCCCTTTGGAATTATTCATGAGTGACTATCTCAGTCTACCCTCACAACATCGTGGACCTCTCAGAACGAGGTAATCATAAACCTTTCATTCATGTCATGACGAGAGTGCTAGTAGGTTGTGATAGGGAGGATGCCACACCTCTCCCTCATTCATTTGGTTTCTTTCCATGACCCCTTTACTCCATATGTGAGTTAGACTAGCAAGCATCACCAAGCCTACATCCACTCACAAGGAAAATGTGAAAATCCAGATACATAGTATCCATACTGAATCATTATATAACACATGCATGTAAATCAAATACTCAAACAAAAATACAAGTCCACTCCCTAACTCAATCCGAAGTCCAAGGAAGTCCGTTGATGCCATCAACATCCTCAACCTATCACATTTCCTGCACACTCAGGAAAAATCATCATACTACTTGTCAATATATACATCTAGAAAATAACATTTAAATCTCAATACTCAACATATCATAACTCATAATAAGAGCAAAAATCATAATGTACCATAACCAGATCACTTTCTTGCAAGTGTCCTCAAAGAATAATTCATTATAAAAATGTGATCAGTGGAACTAGATGTTACATACACCCCCTATTGTTTTAAACTTTGTCTCAAAGTTTTGTACAATATAATAATGAAAACAATAAATGTATCTGACACTAATCTATATACCTATCTATCAAACAAATAAGGAAACTGTTGGTGCATCTCATATGCATCCTCCCATGTAGTCGAGTGTGACTATAACTGTCCCAACAAACCTTGACCTAATAGAATATTTGATGCCACAGCTGTCGAGTGTGATGGTACAGGATGCATATAAACTTATTCATGAGAGAACCCTCATCTGACACCTACAAAGAACTCAAGTCAATATCATGTGACATATTTTAAATATAATGTCACAAAACCAATACATGAAACACATCGTGCATATGCCTCAAAGAATTAGGTAAGGCTAGTCAGTAAGCCACATGTCCTTGCTTTTACACAACCTCGAAAGGTCCCACAAACCATGGATAGAGTTTAGCACCCTCTCCAAACTTGATCGATATCTTATGCGACTTCACTCACAAAAATACTTTATGACCAATCTCATAACTGTGGTTTAGACAATGCGCATTCGTGTAACTCTTTTGTCGGTCTTGCGATTCTTTAATCCTTTTCCTTATGGATTGCATATGTTATTCCATTTATTGGATCACTTCTGGTCCCACCAGGACCCTGTCCTCTAGTCGATGCCAACTCAAGGGTGTTTGACAAGGTCGTCCATAAATAAATTCAAAAGGTGCCATCTTAATTGAACTTTGGTAACTGTTGTTGTACATGAATTCTACCAATGGTAATAATTCTTTCTAGCATTTATGTTGATCCATTACATACATTCACAACATATCCTCTAAAATTTGATTCGTTCTTTCACTTTAAACATCTGTTTCGGGGTGAAATGTTGTGCTAAAATTCAATTGTGTTCCCAATGCCTCTTAGAAACTAGTCCAAAATAATCCAGTGAACATTGATCCTCGGTCGGATATGATATTTCTTGGTACACCATGCAACCTAACAATATCGCTAACAAATACTCTAGCTATGTCTGGTGTCTGAGACATCGTACGAACTAGAATAAAGTGTGCACTCTTTGTTAGAGTGTCAATGACCACAAAATAAATTCCTGTCTCCTTGCCGTCAGTGGAAATCCAACAATAAAATCCATCGAAATGACTTCCCATTTAGATTCCGGAATCGCGTGTAGCTGTAACAATCCTGCTAGATGTCTATGTTCAGCCTTCACTTGCTGACATTCTAGACATATTGACATGTAATTTACTATATCAGTCTTCATTCCATTCCAAAAGAATAAAGTTTTAAGATCTACTTTCATCTTCATGAATCCCGAATGACCCATGTACACTGCTTGATGAGCTTTGTTCAAAATCAAATTTCTCAATTCGTCATTAGGTGGTACATAAATTCTTCCATTATAACTCAACAATTCGTCGATATCAAGATAATAACCATCATACCTTGGTATCATAATGTGTTTTCCAATATTATTCTTAACTTCCTTTTATCATTCATCGTTAATATGCAATGCTAGAATATTTTCTCGAAGATTCAGCTTAAGTGGTATTACTGAGAATATGCATGGTCTCTGACTCAATGAATCCACTACTCTATTCACCATTCCTTTAATGTAAGTAATCTCAAAGTCGTACTCACTTAGGACCAATTCCTTTTTCACGCATTCAAGTCACTCTGAGTAAAAATATGCTTTAACCCATTGTGATCAGCTTTCAGTTCAAATTTTCATCCAATAAGATAATGTCTACAAACTCGTAAGGCATAAACAATCACTAATAGCTACAAATCGTGTGCTGCATAATTCTCTTAATGCCTTCTTAGTTTCCTTGAAATGTAAGTGATCACTCGATCGTATTGCATTAATACTCCACCTAAACCTTCCTTGGATGCATCCGTACATACTAAGAATTCATTTTCCATGTCAAGAAATTTTTGTATCGGTGATGTCATTAATAACTCAAGTTTTTGAACTGCTTCCACGTATTTCTATGACCATACAAATTTCTTATTATTCCTCTGCAATTCCATGATTGGGTTTGCTATGTTTGAAAATCCTTCAACAAAGAATCGATAATAACCTACTAGTCAGATAAAACTATGTATTTCTTATACGTTCATTGGTGCTTTCCATTCCATAATAGCCTCAACCTTTGCTAGATCCATAGGGATACCTTCACCAGATATAATATGTCCCAAATAATGAAGCTTCGTCTGGTAAACCAAACATTTCGACAGTTTCCTGTACAACTTGTTTTCTCTTAGACACTGTAAAACTATACTCAAGTGTTTGTCATGCTCTTCTTTCATCCGAGAATAAATCAGTATGTCGTTGATAAAAACTTGTACAAACTTGTCCAAGTATTTGAGAAATACCCCATTCATTAAACTCATGAATACACTTGGGGCATTCATCAATCCAAATGGTAAAACAATATACTCATAGTGTCTGAATCTTGTTTTAAATGCGGTGTTAGGGATATCTTCCTCCTTAATTCTCAACTGATGATATCTTGATCTCAAGTCAATCTTTGAAAACATCGTTTCTTCTTTCATCTGGTCAAATAATTCATCAATTCTTAGCAACAGATATTGGTTTTTGATCGTGGCTTTGTTTAATTGAAGATAGTCAATGCAAAGCCTCCACGATCCATACTTCTTTCTTACAAAAATAACTGGTGCATGCCACGGTGATACGCTTGGAAATATAAGTCCCAAATCCAACAACTCCTTCAATTGCATATTTAACTCTTGTAATTCTGGTGTCAACATCTGGTATGGCGTTCTAGCAATCGGTTCTGTTCCATGTTTCAAATCTATGGTAAACTCTAATTCTCTTTCTGGCGGTAAACCTCGTAGTTTGTCCAGAAATATGTCAGAAAACTTTGATACTATAGGAAAGTTTTCTAATCCTTTCATGTCTCCTTTTTTGTTAAACGCTAATATGGCGTACAACTTAAATCCATTGGAAATAATTTTATGTAATTGTAGGGAAGAAACAAATCTCATTGACACTCCTTGGTTTCTTCCCACAATCACTCTACTCTGTCCCAAATCATCAATAAAACTTAATTGTTTCATCTTACAGTTAAGTATTGCATCGTGCAATTATAACAAATCCATTCCGATCATAATGTCATAACATCACAATATTATAAAATATATGTTTACACTTGTGAAGAAATCACCCAAGTTAATGTTACAATCCTTAACTTTTCCTCCAACCTTCTACTTGGCACTAGATGCCATTTCCATATAACTAAACTCATCTTGTTCGACTACCTTCACCTTAATTATTTTAAGCACAACACTAGATATAAAACTCCCAGTAGCTCCTAGATCTATCAAAACACTAAACTAATGATAAACTATCGTACCTGAAGTCTCAAGCATTGTAGATTGATGCTTGGCCTAGCAATTATTCATCGCTGCATGAATATTGTGGGCCTTGCCCAAATATCCAATTGTCATGGGTCCCGTTGATCCGAAAACTCTTTCCTTCTCAATAGGAAAATCTCTCTAGTAGTGGGGCTCCCCACATGTCCGACATCCGTTCTTCGGACTGGTGATTCTAGTTCCATAAGTAGAAGTTATTGGCCTAGGAGTCTACGGTCTTGGTTTGTTCTGCTGAATAGGTCTAAATTGTTGCAGAAGACACTATTATTGTTTCTATGGTTCTTTGTATGGAGTCCTCTGAATGGTAGTCGGTCTACGTGGCGTAGAAAACACAGGTCTTTTGGGTGCATTGTGCTGCATAGAAGTCTGCCTAACTAGTGTTTGTTGCTACGACGCTCTAGATAGCGCCTGTCCTATCTTCCTGGAAGGCATCCTTCCATGACCCCCATGGTTCAAATCTTCTTCAACAATGAGAGCCTTCTGAACTACATCGTGCAATGTATGAGGCATCAATATTCTCACTTTCACACAAATGTTGAAGTTGAGACCGAACACAAACTTGTTAACATTTAATTTCTCAGTGTTCATATGTGGAGCATATCTGAGCAGATCCATGTACCTAGCCTCATACTTCGGTACCATACGACTACCTTTCCGTAAGGAGTTTAACTCGATAAGATGGAACTCAATGAATTCATTGGAAATATACCTCTCCTGGAATCGTTCCTCGAACAATTCCCATGACATGTCTTCAACGACCATGTTTAGTTGAGGTAAGAGTGTCTTCCACCAAAAAAGAACACTCCCTTTCAGTTGAAATACCGCCGTCCAGACCTTCATGTTGGAGGTGTAATCGTGTAGCACGAAGCACATTTCCATGTTCTCCAACCATGCCTCAATGGATAAGTCGTCCATGGCACCCCAAAAATCGGGAAATTTCACCTTCTTGAGGTCTTTGTGTATACAAATACTAACTACTGGAAGGCGATGTGAATCCTCATTGGGAACATACTCCCTGCCCTCATCCTGATCAAGGCGAATGATTAGCACCTCAGACATTCTCTTAAAGGATCTCATCATACTTACCACATATCCTACTGCAACATGATCCTGCTCAATAGTTTTCTCATCTCCCTGTGGATTAGATCCCTCTGGCATGGATGCACTTGGATGAAGCATACCTCTTCATCCTGCGTCATCTAACCATGATACCTACATGGAAAAAAAATTAATTTTTATTAGCGATACATATTTAACTATTAATATAAAACAACGGAGGACGTAATGGGTCTGGTGTCGCATACTTGAACCCTATCTGATACGATATGTAAAAACCCACCAATAAATTTAATATCAATGAAAGAATACGACGAATTAGTTTTTTTTGTTTCTTTTTTTTTCTAAGTAACTTAGTCATAATGCAACTAAAGCATCAATAAAAACATGCAAACAAAGTAATACTATACATATGCACACTACACTTCATTTCTTCAAGTATTTCTCGATGGTCTTGTTGACGAACGAAAATGAACGCTCGTCAATTGGAGGAGTGAATCCGGTCCGGGGTTGTCTAAATAACCCAAGCCGTTTGGGATGATCCACCCCAATGGGTTTAGCGACTCTGTTGGCTGATCTAAGTCCTAAGAAACGAAATAAAAACTAAACTAAATAAACTAATCTAAGTGGAAAAAGCACTTACAACAAACTATATACAAATATGAAATATATATATACAACTTACTTACTAATATTATACAATAATAATTCTATGAAACCAAATGTTCAACTGTCAACATAATTAAATCTTAATTACAGATGTACAATATTTACATAATACAAATTTTAATCAAAACTTGCAAAAATCATTTGTGACATAACAACGAAGCTACTGGTATTTGATTTTTATAATTTTTATGAGAAAGGAATGAAATGAAAACTATCTAAAGCTGAGCAATTAAAATAATAATCCTAACTGTAAATCTGAACTATATATCTAACTAAATTACTGAGAATTCTCGGATTTATTAACTATTAAATAACAAATAGCAAACTGACCTGAAGTAATGCTTCCTATTTGTCCTGTGCGCAGTATTTGATTTCGCTGTTTGATAGGAGGAAACCCGCACCAGATTCTCCACAAGCTTCTCGTAAACAAGAAGCATCAATGCTCTTTGAATATAAATGACAGAACAAACAAGACATAAAATGACAACGATCTTATAATTTACAAATTATCACAATTAGATAAATTCCTGTGTGAAGGTTTGTACAGAACAGTTCATTTAATGAAGAAGATAAACCTTTACTCATCAAATTGAAACAGAGTAATTGTTGTACTAAAAATGAGATACATGAGATATGGACATAATTTAAATCACAACGCATTAACCTGTAATAAGTCTTGATATCTAAAGTAGTCAATGACTTGATCACAAATTAAAATGCACAAAACTTGAANTTGGAAATAATTTTATGTAATTGTAGGGAAGAAACAAATCTCATTGACACTCCTTGGTTTCTTCCCACAATCACTCTACTCTGTCCCAAATCATCAATAAAACTTAATTGTTTCATCTTACAGTTAAGTATTGCATCGTGCAATTATAACAAATCCATTCCGATCATAATGTCATAACATCACAATATTATAAAATATATGTTTACACTTGTGAAGAAATCACCCAAGTTAATGTTACAATCCTTAACTTTTCCTCCAACCTTCTACTTGGCACTAGATGCCATTTCCATATAACTAAACTCATCTTGTTCGACTACCTTCACCTTAATTATTTTAAGCACAACACTAGATATAAAACTCCCAGTAGCTCCTAGATCTATCAAAACACTAAACTAATGATAAACTATCGTACCTGAAGTCTCAAGCATTGTAGATTGATGCTTGGCCTAGCAATTATTCATCGCTGCATGAATATTGTGGGCCTTGCCCAAATATCCAATTGTCATGGGTCCCGTTGATCCGAAAACTCTTTCCTTCTCAATAGGAAAATCTCTCTAGTAGTGGGGCTCCCCACATGTCCGACATCCGTTCTTCGGACTGGTGATTCTAGTTCCATAAGTAGAAGTTATTGGCCTAGGAGTCTACGGTCTTGGTTTGTTCTGCTGAATAGGTCTAAATTGTTGCAGAAGACACTATTATTGTTTCTATGGTTCTTTGTATGGAGTCCTCTGAATGGTAGTCGGTCTACGTGGCGTAGAAAACACAGGTCTTTTGGGTGCATTGTGCTGCATAGAAGTCTGCCTAACTAGTGTTTGTTGCTACGACGCTCTAGATAGCGCCTGTCCTATCTTCCTGGAAGGCATCCTTCCATGACCCCCATGGTTCAAATCTTCTTCAACAATGAGAGCCTTCTGAACTACATCGTGCAATGTATGAGGCATCAATATTCTCACTTTCACACAAATGTTGAAGTTGAGACCGAACACAAACTTGTTAACATTTAATTTCTCAGTGTTCATATGTGGAGCATATCTGAGCAGATCCATGTACCTAGCCTCATACTTCGGTACCATACGACTACCTTTCCGTAAGGAGTTTAACTCGATAAGATGGAACTCAATGAATTCATTGGAAATATACCTCTCCTGGAATCGTTCCTCGAACAATTCCCATGACATGTCTTCAACGACCATGTTTAGTTGAGGTAAGAGTGTCTTCCACCAAAAAAGAACACTCCCTTTCAGTTGAAAGACCGCCGTCCAGACCTTCATGTTGGAGGTGTAATCGTGTAGCACGAAGCACATTTCCATGTTCTCCAACCATGCCTCAATGGATAAGTCGTCCGTGGCACCCCAAAAATCGGGAAATTTCACCTTCTTGAGGTCTTTGTGTATACAAATACTAACTACTGGAAGGCGATGTGAATCCTCATTAGGAACATACTCCCTGCCCTCATCTTGATCAAGGCGAATGATTAGCACCTCAGGCATTCTCTTAAAGGATCTCATCATACTTACCACATATCCTACTGCAACATGATCCTGCTCAGTAGTTTTCTCATCTCCCTGTGGATTAGATCCCTCTGGCATGGATGCACTTGGAGGAAGCATACCTCTTCATCCTGGGTCATCTAACCATGATACCTACATGGAAAAAAAATTAATTTTTATTAGTGATACATCTTTAACTATTAATATAAAACAACGGAGGACATAATGGGTCTGGTGTCGCATAGTTGAACCCTATCTGATATGATATGTAAAAACCCACCAATACATTTAATATCAATGAAAGAATACGACGAATTAGTTTTTTTTGTTTCTTTTTTTTTCTAAGTCGCTTAGTCATAATGCAACTAAAGCATCAGTAAAAACATGCAAACAAAGTAATAC
This sequence comes from Picea glauca, assembly GCA_000966675.3. Taxonomy (NCBI): domain Eukaryota; kingdom Viridiplantae; phylum Streptophyta; class Pinopsida; order Pinales; family Pinaceae; genus Picea; species Picea glauca. The sequence goes on from JZKD02S2128127.1 coordinate 29,319, forward strand.
TATACATATGCACACTACACTTCATTTCTGCAAGTATTTATCGATGGTCTTGTTGACGGATGAAAATGAACGCTCGTCAACTGGAGGAGTGAATCCAGTCCGGGGTTGTCTAAATAACCCAAGCCGTTTGGGATGATCCACCCCAATGGGTTTAGCGACTCTGTTGGCTGATCTAATTCCTAAGAAACGAAATAAAAACTAAACTAAATAAACTAATCTAAGTGGAAAAAGCACTTACAACAAACTATATACAAATATGAAATATATATATACAACTTACTTACTAATATTATACAATAATAATTCTATGAAACCAAATGTTCAACTGTCAACATAATTAAATCTTAATTACAGATGTACAATATTTACATAATACAAATTTTAATCAAAACTTGCAAAAATCATTTGTGACATAACAACGAAGCTACTGGTATTTGATTTTTATAATTTTTATGAGAAAGGAATGAAATGAAAACTATCTAAAGCTGAGCAATTAAAATAATAATCCTAACTGTAAATCTGAACTATATATCTAACTAAATTACTGAGAATTCTCGGATTTATTAACTATTAAATAACAAATAGCAAACTGACCTGAAGTAATGCTTCCTATTTGTCCTGTGCGCAGTATTTGATTTCGCTGTTTGATAGGAGGAAACCCGCACCAGATTCTCCACAAGCTTCTCGTAAACAAGAAGCATCAATGCTCTTTGAATATAAATGACAGAACAAACAAGACATAAAATGACAACGATCTTATAATTTACAAATTATCACAATTAGATAAATTCCTGTGTGAAGGTTTGTACAGAACAGTTCATTTAATGAAGAAGATAAACCTTTACTCATCAAATTGAAACAGAGTAATTGTTGTACTAAAAATGAGATACATGAGATATGGACATAATTTAAATCACAACGCATTAACCTGTAATAAGTCTTGATATCTAAAGTAGTCAATGACTTGATCACAAATTAAAATGCACAAAACTTGAA
>JZKD02S2128149.1:6454-31857 GCA_000966675.3 Picea glauca
AAGACAATTAATTAAGTGATGCTAGGATCTCTCCAACCTTTTTCTCATACAATAATTGGACAACACTATGACTCCATATGTTAAGATCTCTACAATTCTAAGATGTAGAATGCACATCATTTATTTTGATATAACAGAGTTTGACAACACCATTCTTTTTTTCTTTTCTTTTATGAAATTGTGTAATTATCTTAACGCATCAACCAAAGAATGACAAGAAACACATGTCAATATCAACCAAACTACATTGTAAAGTGCACATTAAGATTAAGAATGCCACGAGACCACATGTTATGGAAGACATTTTTTAAACAAGTTATAATCAATATGAATCTTGAGATAGATATTAAAAAATAAGAAACCTAAATTTGAAGGTTTAAAAGATTTGGGATAAAAATGAGGAATAAAATTTTGGTGTTTAAAATATTGGATAAAAATGAGACATCTCCATAAAAATTCTAATATATATAAAATGACACGTGTGTGTAGAACACCTTGTTTATTTGGAGGCTAACAAAATTGTAATAAAAATGAGATATGCTAAAAAACAATTTAGAGTTTAAAATATCTCCAATAAAAATAAGGTTTAATGTTTAAAAAATCCAAGTTAGAACACTTACTAGGAATTTCAAACCATCCATAGCACCTACAAAATTATAATAAAAATGAGGCATGTTGAAAAAAATTATGTTTAAAAGATCTCCAATAAAAATGGTGCTAAGACTTTAGATAATGTACATTTTTGGTCAAATATAAGATAAAATTGAAGAAACTTGTGTAATTTTCTTAACTTAGACTTTGGATGTTTAGATTAGACATTTTTTTCTTTTATATATAGTTTTTTTCTTTTTCCTTTTCATTAATATTAAATGTTAATTTTAATTTTAATTTATGAAGGTTACTACTAGATCGTCAACCAAAGAATGACACGAAACACATGTCAACCAAACTATGTTGTAAGGTGCCCATTGTGTTTCAACCAAACTATGTTGTAAGGTGCACATTGTTAAGATTATGGAAGACATTTTTTAAACAAATTATAATTAATATGAATCTTGAGTATTAAAAAACAAAAATTCAATAAAAAGATATCAATAAAAATATGGCTTAATGTTTAAAAAATCCAAGTTAAATTCCCACTAGGATTGGAATTTCAAAACTAAATGGTTCATACACTTTTGACTACTCCAATGCCAGTTTTCATAGTTTTAACTACTCCAATGTCAGTTTTCATAGTTTTAACCTATAATGTTGAAGGTTTGGAAGAATTTGTACGTGGTGAGAGACAATTTTCCTTATATTCATTTTTTTCCTTTTATATATGTGTTTTTGGCTACTATGGTAAGTATAACACTTTGTAACATAATAATGTCCAAAAATGGGGACATTACATTGTCATACATATAAGTGTCAATTTGTTGTTGACTTAAGGGTGGAGAAGCATGTTGTACATATTTGATTAGGCCATCAACTACATGTCTTAATGTGGTGGTCATTGAGGGGAAGTTAGGTGCATCAAGTATGTAGATATTCATACAATTTGTTTTTGTATACATTAGGTTGAGTCCGAGGGGGAAGTCTATTGGATTAACCTTGATTCGAGAGTTGGGGAATAGGGCCTCTCTTATTATTCATGATAGTAGCGACTTAATCATGTACAAACTGATTTAGCAAATAAGTTTATATGTTTACATAACCATTGATAATATCAGGTGTATGTGGTGGGTGACAAAGTTAGAAATAGATTTCCTCAATAAGATCCTAAGTCCTTTATCAATTTCTTGGCGAACAAGGAAGTGGAAATATACCAAAAAATTAATTGTAAGTGTTTTTAAATCTCAAAATTTCTTAGTGGGAAATCAAATGCATCACTTGGTAACTAATCCTATTAAAGCGTTCCATTATGACGCACAAAAAACTAAAATTCAAAAAGGAAATTCTTAAGAACTTCAAAGTGATTAATATAATATTATTTATTTTCTTCTGACAAAACATTTCAAGTGCCCTTAATATAAAAATAAATAATAAATATAAGATTTATAAACTTATAACTTCTACCAAATTGTACGTGTAATAATTTATTATTATTTAAGTAACCAAGAATTCATTAATAAATATAAGATTTATAAACTTATAACTTCTTCCAAATTGATACGTGTAATAATTTATTATTATTTAAGTAACCAAGAATTCATGACACTCCAAATGCCATGTCATATTCACCACTTTCAACTTCTTAAAATTTCACGTGTATAACCATTCATTTTTAAGAATTTTATTATGTTGATGGGTCCACTAACATTCGAAGAGTGGTGCGTCATAATGGAAGGCAACGACACTATCGGTCAATGTCCGTTGCTAACCAATGAGGGTCAACCCACATATCATGACAACTCCCTCGAGATTACAAGTTTACCCTAGTTTAAATGTTGAAAAGTTTAAGAGTTATATTTAATATTAAGATATGTTCAAAATCTTAATTTATTATCTAGTCTCTATTCAATCTTTACTAGAGACTCGCCCCCACCTCGGATGAAAGGATTCATGTTGAAAACATATACAATCCTTTTACAGAAGATCCCATTCCCTATGGAAAGAAAATCTATTTAGACATAGATAACATCACCTTTTTAGAATGATCCTTCTCTCCCTTGTCATGTCATAGAGATATAATCCCTGCTCACTAGAGGGGAGTCCACTAAGAAACATGGATTCTAACCCAACAACCCATAATCCATTTTTTGGTTCCTTCAATTTACTTGACCTCAATTAACTCACAAATGACCCCATCACACGCAATGACGATTTGGTAGACATGCCATGTAATCTCCCCTATGACTTAACAAAATTCGAGGGAAAATTCCATGAATACCCTAACACCCACATAACCACATACCAATTATGGTGTGGATCAATCAACCTCAAAGAGGACACCATTAGGCTAAAATTTTTTCAATAGAATTTAATAGGATCCACTACCAATTGGTACATTTAACTTGCCAAGAAGAAATTTTGTGATTTAAAAACACTTAGAATCAAGTTTTTGACCTATTTCCATCTTCATGCTCACTAAGAAACTAATAATGAACTCCTCACCACATTGAGGCAACCAAGTTCTACTATAATATCCCCAAGGACAAGCCCTGTTGTAATCATGTTTTTGAATTGTAAATCATGTTTTGTAGGCTGGTGAGTCGAGTATTGATAAGTTGATAGGCTTATGTGTTTATTAGGCTGGAGAGCCTAAGTGTTAAAGGCCAGGAGCTTGATTTTTGTACATGTAATTATGCACATTATTAATAAAAGATAAACATCTCTACATGTGGACCGACCACAATGAATGAGTGATGGGGGTTTAAGATTCCACAAAGCTTGGGTAAGGGAGAGGGGGCTGAAAGGTTGGAAAGAGGGGCTAGGCTTGGGGGCTCAAGCCCTTGGGAATAATAATTTATTATTATTCCAAAGTACTGTGAAAATGTATATATTTTATCCTAAGTTCCTGGAAAGGGGAACGTGTGCAAAATGGGAAGCATGTAGCCCCAGGGAGACAGGTGTCGTCCTGGGCACATGCAGTTAAAAACAGAGGAATAATCTGTGTTGGGGGTTTTGCATTCCTCCATCCATCACCTGAGTCCGGGGTTCGAACTTCCATTCACCATCCTCCGTTTGAACTCGTGGGTGTCCATGATCCACCTCAATCTGGTGTTTGCTTTCATATCCCTTACCTGGACAGTTCAAGCCTGTGAGTGAGATCTTTGTGCACCCTTACGCAGTCCCGAAACCAGAACCAAGAAGCCATCTTGTGTTGTTGGTTGAGAAAACTGAAGCGTCCCATATTTGCCAAGTCTTGTTATGTTGTAGTGTTTGTCTGTCACCAGTTTTGGAAAGGCCGTGTTTGTGTTTCTCATGGTTTGTTGTGGTTGCACAGTGCTTGACTGTGGGTGGCTTGTTGGCCAGTGTATGTTCGTGTTAAGCCTTGTAGTTGCTCGACTGTGTTGGATCCCGAGTTGAAGGAAACAAGTTGTTTGACCTGTTTGTAACACTCTCTCCAGGTGAGGGAGGTGGTTACAGTTGAAAAGAACAGGTCGCTAGACCTGTGAGCGACTCTCTCCAGGTGAGAGAGTGTGTTGAGGAAGTAAGAGCTCTTGGAAGGGGTCCTGTAGCTGCTATAGAACCTGTGACTTCCTTTCCGGTCGATTCTTGAAGCCCAATGCAAGGGCGGTTAGTAGCTGAAGGACCGTCATGGTGACAGTGAAGGTGTATACTCTTGGGGTGGAACATACATGTGGGGAATGAGAGTCTATGAGCAGTGGGCATAAGTGGCTCCTGGGAGAAAATCCTTCCTCTGTAACTAGATGTCTTCTCGTTGACCTTGCCTAGCCTAGGATTCCCTGCTCGGTGGATCTTAGTCCCATCTCGGGGGTGACCCACTGCTGAGAGTGATGAGCAACGCGGTCTAAGGTTGGGAGGTTCGTGGAAGGTCTGCACGCAGTTGGTGAATTACATCTAGTTTCAAAGATAAGTATTAGTTTGTGCTTAATATTATGTTTTGCATGCCTTTGATTCTTATATGTTATCATGTATTCTGTTGTGCATATGAATTATTGTTAATGCCATGGATTATGTATGCTAGAAGTAATTATGTGCTTACTCTGTTTTAATGTATTGAATTCATTTAAATGCATGTTTACATAAGTGTTATTCCACAGTAGAATTACTGCTGACGTGGGTTGACATCTCAGAGAATGTTACATTTTGGTATCAGATCTTTAAAGGGATAAAGTCATAAGTGTTGGTAGCATTTCCCGACCTTTGGAGGGCTGGGGATGTTACATTTTGGTATCAGAGATTTAAAGGGATAAAGTCATGAGTGTTGGTAGCATTTCCTAGCCTTTGGAGGGTCAAGGATGTTACATTTTGGTATCATAGCCAAGGTTTTCAATGTTGATCTTGGTTGGGCCAGATAAGGGGGCATTGGACCCGAGGTTTCAGGTAGAAATTGTGTTTGGAGGGACTAATTTCGAACCTTAAATTAGTTCTGAGTGCCAAGGGGTTGCTTGGACGTGTTACAAAACTGCAATCGGTGTGTTATTTGGCCACATAGAGAGAGAGAGAGCTGAATGCACGAAGTGTTGGAGCCATTGGATCTGATCGGGAGGAAAGAAGATCCCTCACGACTGTCAAATCTAGAGAAGGTGCAGGAGAGTTATCCTGGATACCTTTCAGGGATTCAAATATCAAGAAAAGAAAGATGTGTTGAGGCACAAGCTCCCGATGCCTGAAACTCCGAAGTCCCGAAAAGATCTACACCATAGATCTCAAGGAAAGAGCTTGACCGTAGGATCAAGCGAAGGAGTAGATCGCGATTTCGGTTATCGGGAAAAGAAAGATGTGCTGATGCACGAACTCCCGATGCCCAAAACTATGAAGTCCCTAAACGATCTACACTGTAGATCAAAGGAAGAAAACTTGACCGTTGGATCAAGCGGAAAGTAAATCGCAACTTCACGATTTCAGCTATCGGGAAAAGCGAGATGTGCTGACGCACAAACTCCCAAAACCCGAACTCTCGAAAAGAAATATGAACGTGGTAGGACCCGATGATGTGATCGAAGATGACATGGACCCTCCCAATCGTTCCATGTGCCACCATGGTTGTTGGAAACAATTGTGTTACGTGGGCTCGAAGGGAATAAAGTAAATCTGAATTTTGGATGTAGGAAGATTTGGAGGAAACAATTGTGGGAATTCCCGAGGCCCGAAGTCCCGAAACCTCGAAGTCCTGAAGTTCTGAAACTTTGATGATGGAAGGAACACTGTGGGTTCCAACTGTTGGATGTCTTGTAGACGTGGACCACTGATCCACCCGATGTCGCGAGTTCGGTAACTAGAAATTGAGAGATAGTGATCTAGCGTTTGGTCAAAGCTCATGATCGCATGGGTTGGGGACTAAGAAAGAGGGGGTTATCGCCTGAAAGTTATAGAGCCAAGAAGAGCTCAAAATATTCATGAAGTCGAAATGTTTTCTTAAAATCGGGTTTGTTTTGAATGTGTGGAAATTGTTAAGGAAAGATGGCCTGACAAATTATGGTTGTCTGCACGTTGTGATTGCAGAAGTTGACGAGGGCTAGAACCGGTCAGAGTTGTCACCGAGTGAAAATAAATGGAAGAGGCACAAATTGCCTTCAGTGCAGAAAATGAAAGGGAAGGAATGGACGTCCAGTTGGGAGTCGAAGGATCAAACTCCAATGGACACGGAAAAGAGATGGATAAGGAAGGGCATATGATGAAAATCATTGAAAGATTACAGAGGGATGCCTAGACTCGCCGAGCTGATAGCCAAAATCTCATGAAAGCTAAGGATCAGCATGGAGAATTCAACTTGAAGTTGCTAAGGAGCTTGGATAGGATCAAAAAGAAATTAGAAAAGGAGAGTGACTCGAGCAGAACAGGGAGTCACCGACATTCTGAGGGGAGAAGATCAAGGTGTGATGGTAGACACCATCATCACTCCCAAAGTCACTCCAAGAGAAGGGCATACAGTATTTCAAGTCCATCTCCTACAAAAAATCACAGAAGATGTAGAGTGGGTGAATTGAAAGGAGAGATGAATAAGATTAAGCCTCCCACGTTTGATGGAGAACACCAGAAGGAGGAATATGTCGAGACATGGATGCTAGGCATGAGGAAGTAATTCCAATTGCAGAATTATTCCTCTCATGTCGAAGGAAGAAATGCGATGTATCAACTAAAAGGAAAAGCATCCATGTGGTGGGATCTGCTGGTGTAGGTGCAACACATTAGAGAGAAAGATATCACTTGGAAGGAATTCAAGAGGTATTTCGAGAAGAAATATTTGACTAAAATATATTATGACAGAAAGATGAAAGAGTTCTTTGAAGTCAAACTGGGCAACATGACCATTGATGAATACGAGCGAAGATTTTTGGAACTGCTGAAGTACGTTTCATTCATCAAGGAGGAGACTGTCAAGATTCATAGGTATCTAAGTGGATTACCACCTTCTATTGGTGACAAGATTCAATATGATGACCCTAAGTCTATGGAAGAAACGATAAGAAGAGCGAAATGTTTATATGAACAACAGAGAGAAAATCCTACCTTCTAGAAGGCTTGGGAAGACAAGAAGATGTTCAAGAAGGAACAAAGGCAGAAGGGAAACAAGCCTCCCTTTTTTAGAAACAGTCCTCAGGGACAACCGTATTTTAGAGAGCCCAAAAAGGCTGAAGTGGGTGGACAATTGCCAAGGAAGACACCTATGGAGTGTTGGGGTTGTAAAGGAAACCATAGGTACAGAGATTTCCCCCACAAAAATGATAAAGAGAGAGTCGTCCACAATGTTCAACAAGCTAAAACAATGGAGGACATGGGCAGTAGAATGCCAAGGATCTACGCAGCCCTGGACAACAAACAAGTTGAATATCAGTCACACATGATTGAAGTGGAAGATATGATTAACAACCATGCATTTACTATTTTAATTGATTCTGGGGATAGCCATAGTTATATGGATCCTATAATGGTGGAAAGTTGGCATTTATCGATAAGAAAACATGAAAAGTCTTGGTTAGTGAAGTTGGCTATAAGAACGAAGAGGAAAGTCCCTGAGTTGGTTAAGTCCTGTCCTGTGGACATGAATGGACTAAGCATGAAGGTTGAATTGAACATTCTACATTTAGGCTCTTATGAGTGTTTAATTGGGATGGATTGGTTGGACCAGCACCATGCCCTCCTGGACTATTGTAACAAGGCATTTACTTGCCTAGATGAGGAGGGGAATCGGAAAACAGTCCAAGGAATTCCTAGAGTTGTTGTTGTTAGAGAAATCTCAACAATGCAACTGAAGAAGTGTTACAGGAAAGGTTGTCAATTATTTGCAGCCCATATGGAGGAAGCATCTAAGGAGGAGATCTCAAGGATTGGATACCATGCGATACTAAGAGAGTTTGAAGATGTATTTCAAGAGGTACCTGGACTACCTACGAAGAGAGATATTGACTTCTCTATAAACTTAATTCCTGCAGAAGCTCCAATGTCGAAAGCTCCTTATAGAATGAGTAGGCTAGAGCTGAAAGAGTTGCAATTAACATGTATAGAACTGATATAAAGGGCAGAATTTTGGAAGTTGAAAATGCAGATTTGTAGTACATGGAGCTAGTAGCAAATCTACAACAAGGTGAGATTCCACAGAAAGTGGAAAATTATAAATTGGAAACCGATGGGATACTTCTGTACAAGAACATAGTTTATGTACCTAAGGTCCAGGGTTTGAAACTTGCGACTCTGAGAGAAATTCATAACGTGCCTTATGCTGGGAACCGTGGATATCGGAAAATTGTGGCAGCAGTCAAGAGCCATTACTTTTGGCTAGGTATAAAGAAAGAGATTGTTGAATACATCGCTAGATGTATTGAGTGCTAGAAGGTTAAAGCTGAGCACAGGCACCCAACAGGGTTGTTGCATCCTTTACCCATTCCTGAGTGGAAGTGGCAAGTGGTGACAATTGATTTCATCACGAGATTGCGCAAAACAGACAAGCAACATGACTCAATTATGGTGGTGGTGGACAAGCTTACGAAAGCCGCCCATTTCATTTCGTTAAATACCACTCACAAGGTAGCGGATGTTGATGATATTTTTATGAAGGAAGTGGCATGATTGCACGGAGTTCCTATGAAAATTGTTTCTATAGAGACCCAAAATTTATCTCAAATTTTTGGAAAGGGTTATTCAAGGGATTCAGAATGAATTTGAATTTCAGTATAGCCTATCATCCTGAGTTAGATGGGCAGACAGAGTGGGTGAATCGAGTGATAGAAGACATATTGAGGATGTATATGATGGACAAACCATCAAAATGGGAAGACTACCTGCACTTGGTAGAATTAGCCTACAATAATGGGTGTCAAGGATCATTGAAGATGAGCCCATTTGAAGCACTTTATGGCAGAAAGTGCAATACTCCAGTAATCTAGGATAATCCAGCTGACAGAGCAGTAGTTGGGCCAGAGTTTCTCAAGGAAATGGAAGAACAAATGCTAAAAATTAAGTAGAATTTGAAAGCTGCCCAAGATAGGAAGAAAGGTTATGCTGATAAAAACATAACCCACAGGGAGTTTAAAGTGGGTGATCATGATTTCCTTAAAGTAAAAGCTAACAGAAGTTCCCTGAAGCTGGGAAACTACGCAAGGTTGGCAGCCAGATTTTGTGGGCCATTTGAAATCCTAGAAAGGATTGTGCTAGTTGCATATATGCTTGCATTACCTGCATCCATGAATGTACATAATGTGTTTCATGTTTCATTTCTTAAGAAATATATACCTGATGCTAATCATGTTATCAATTGGAATGTGATTCAGGTGGAGAAAGAAGGTGTTTTGCAAGTGCATCTTATGCGCATATTGGACAGGAAAAGTAAATAGCTCCAAAATCGAGATATAGGGCTTGTAAAGGTCTAGTGAACCTAGTACAGTCCTAAGGATGTGACATGGGAGCATGAGGATGCTATTTAGGAAGAATACCCACATCTTTTTGAACATTTTGGAAATCTTACTGATACTGAGTGAAAGTTGCACTGAGGACAATGCAAAAATAAGGGGAGGGGATTGTGATATCCCCAAGGACGAGCCCTATTGTAATCATGTTTATGAATTGTAAATCATGTTTTGTAGGCTGGTGAGCTGAGTATTGATACACTGATAGGTTATGTGTTTATTAGGTCGGAGAGCCTAAGTATTAAAGGCCAGGAGCTTGATTTTTGTACATGTAATTATGCACATTATTAATAAAAGATAAACATCTTTGCGTGTGGACCGAACACGATGAATGAGTGATGGGAGAATAAGCTTCCACAAAGTCTGGGTAAGGGAGAGGGGGTTGAAAGGTTGGAAAGAGGGGATAATATTGGGGGCTTAAGCCCACGGGAATAATGATTTATTATTATTCCAAAGTACTGTGAAAATGTATATATTTTATCCTAAGTTCCTAGAAAGGGGAACATGTGCAAAATGGGAAGCATGCAACCCTAGGGAGACAAGTTTCTACCTCGATGCATGCAATTAAAACCAGAGGAATAAGACGTGTTGGGGGTTCTGCATTCCTCCATCCATCACCTGAGTTCGGGGTTCGACCTTCCATTCACCATCCTCTGTCTGAACTTGTGGGTGTCCATGATCGACCTCTGTCTGGTGTTTGTTTTCAGATCCCTTACCTGGACAGTTGAAGCCTCTGCGTGAGATCTCTATGCACCCTTATGTAGTCCCGAAACTAGAACCAAGAAGCCGTCCTGTGTTGCTAGTTGAGAAAACCAAAGCGTCTTGTATTTGCAAAGCCTTGTTATGCTATAATGTATGTCTGTCACCAGTTTGGGAAAGCCTATGTCTGTGTTTCCCGTGGATTGTTGTGGTTGCGTAGTGCTTGATTGTGGGTGGCTTGCTAGCCAGTGTATGTTCGTGTTGAGCCTCGTAGTTGCCCGACTGTGTTGGAACCTAAGTTGAAGGAAACAGGTTTTCTGACCAGTGTGTAACACTCTCTCCAGGTGAGGGAGGTGGTTGTGGTTGAAAATAATAGGTCACCAGACCTGTGAGTGACTCTCTCCAGGTGAGAGAGTGAGTTGAGGAAGTAAGAAATCCTAGAAGGGGTCCTATAGCTGCTATAGAACTCTGAGACTTCTAGTCCGGTCTGTTGCTGAAGCCTAAGGCAAGTGATGTTAGCAGCCAAAGGACTGTCTTGGTGATAGTGAAGGTGTATACTCTTGGGGTGGGACAAGCATGTGGGGAATGAGAGTTTATGTCTAGTGGGCATAAGTGGCTTCTGGGAGAAAATCCTTCCTCTATAACTGAGTGTCTTCCCATTGACTATGCCTAGCCTAGGATTTCCTGCCTAGTGGAGCTTAGTCCCATCTCGGGGGTGACCTACTGCTGAGAGTGATGAGTAGTGCGGTCTAAGGTTGAGAGGTTCGTGGAAGGTCTACACGTAGTTGGTGAATTACATCTAGTTTCAAAGATAAGTATCAATTTGTGCTTAATATTATGTTTTGCATGCCTATGATTCTTATATGTTATCATGTATTCTGTTGTGCATATCAATTATTGTTAATGCCATGGATTATGTATGCTAGCAACAATTATGTGCTTACTCTGTGTTAATGTATTGAATTCATTTAAATGCATGTTACATAAGTGTTATTCCGCAGTAGCATTACTCCTGATGTGGGTTGACAGCCCGAAGAATGTTAAATTTTGGTATCATAGCTTTAAAAGGATAAAGTCATAAGTGTTGGTAGCATTTCTCGACCTTTGGAGGGCCGATGATGTTACATTTTGGTATCATAGCTTTAAAGGTATAAATTCATAAGTGTTGATAGCATTTCCCGGCCTTTGGAGTGCTGGGGATGTTACATCTACCCTCATCACCAAACACATACACCCATGGTGACATTGTTAGTGGTTATGAAAACACATAACCTTACCTGCCAAATTAATTTGTACATGGTTAAGTCTCTACTACCACAAATAACATGAGAGGCCCTATTCTCCAACCCCCAAACCAAGGCCAATGTAATAGAATTTGCCCTTGAACTTGAACCATTGTACACAAAAAAATTTTGTATGAATATCTACATACTTGATGCACCTCACTACCCTCAATGATCACCACAGTAAGACATGGTGTTGATGGCCTAATTAGATATTTCCAACATACTTTTGCACCATTAAATCAACAAAATATTGACACCTATATGCATGACAAACCTCATCCCTTACTAGGACCATCCAACCTGTATGGACATCATACCTCTTATGGACCTTCATTTCCCTACAAACCACATGCCTTATATGCATTACCACCTTGTCACACACGCTCTCTAGGCCCTTGATCACCAATGTGGAAATGGGCATGGCCTAACTTCAACTCACTCTACCTTAACCCACATCTTAGTCACCCACCACAAACATAGGTGAACAATTTTTCTTAGGAGAGCACCATTTTCTTATTAGGTCAGGGTCACATCCCCCAACACCATTCAAAACCAAAACACTAGCCAACAAAATAACCGAGGATACAATAACAACAACACTTAGAACCCCATTCAAGGAGGCAGATACTCTATAACCCAAACCGAAACCAAAATTCTAAACAAGGAAATTGGGCCAAAAAACCATGACAATGGAACAACCACCCCCATGTAACATGAAACTATTACATTTAAAAATTCTCGGTGATGCCCAAAATTAGTAGATTGTTTGGCACACCATACTCAAAGAAGGCACCCCCTCCACCACCTTAACTAACTATCAGTGAAAACCCCTTCCCACAAAGTCAACAACTGCTTATCATGCACCCACCCTGTGATGACATTAGGGACAATCTTGACCAATCCATACATTATGTCTTCATAATGTCTGTAATATCCCCTAGGACGAGCCCTGTTGTAATCATGTTTATGAATTGTAAATCATGTTTTGTAGGTTGGTGAGCCGAGTATTGATAAGCTCATAAGGCTTATGAGTTATTAGGTCAGAGAGCCTAAGTGTTAAGGCTAGGAGCCTATTTTTGTATATGTAATTATGCAGAACATCAATAAAAATATGAACATTGTTGCATGCAGACTGACCATGAAGAAACAATGTTGGGGGACTAAGCTTCCACATAGTGGGTAAGGGAATGGGGGTTGAAAGGTGGAAAGAAAGGCTAAGTGTTGGGCGTAGGGGCTAATCTAGGGGGCTTAACTCTAAAAAGGGATAATAATTTATTATTATTATTTCCAAAAAGATAAGGTGGACAATTTTGAGTGATGTCCTAAGTTCTTGGAGAGGAATGCATGCTGATGGAGCGCATGCAGCTTCATGGGTGACATGTGTCGGCCCAGGCACATGCCGTTAAAAGATGCATAAGTCATCCATGGAGGGGGTTCTCTCCTCATTTTGTCATCCTTTGCATCTGATCTGGGATACCCTCACGCAGCTCTGAAAACCATAAAACCAAGATGTATTCCTGAAAAACCGAAACATCCTCTGTCTGATCCTGTTTTTTTTGGTTTGCATATGTCCTTGGCATACCTATACACCGTTGAGAGAATTGGTCGGGAGGGTAAAGTCAACCTGTGAGTTCGTGAACCCAGTCTATCCACCATTGCAGAGCCGAATCCGTACCCAAGTTGTCTGTGGTTTGTTGCTTTCTATTTTCCTGAGTGGTATTGTGTTGTGGTTATCCTCACCATGCAGGAATTGAGTCGAAAAGGGTTGAAGAACTGGGTTATCAGGCCCGTGGTTGAAGGGGAAGGTTATTAGGTCTGTGAGCGTCTCTTTCCAAGTGAGAGAGTCTGTTGGGAAGTGGTTTCTCCCAGAGAGAGAGAGTCCAACACCAGCTACAGTGCTCTGAGAGTTCTTGATCCGGCCTATTTTCGAGATCCAGAGAGGGAGGTGAAGCACCGATGGACTGTTCTTTTGAAGGTGTATACTCCCAGGTGGAGCAGGCAGGTGGGGAATGAGAGTCCTTGAGTAGTGGGCATAAGAAGTCTCCTGGAGAGAATCCTTCTGGTTGCTCTGTGCAGTTTTCCCAGTAACCTGAGCCTAGTCTAGGATTCCATTGCCTTGGGTGGAGCTTACTCCCAGCTTGGGGGTGACCCAATGCTGAGTGTGATGAGCAGTGTGGTATAAGGCTGGGAGGTTCGTGGAAGGTCTGTATGTTGTTGGTTGAGTTACGCTAGTTTAAAAGATAAGTGTTAATTTTGTATTAATTTACATGTGATGCATGTCTGTGTCTTGAAATGTTATCATGTATTCCCTTGCAAGTTTGAATTGTTGTTAATGTTGTTTAAGTCTAGAAAACAACAGTAAATCCATGTTAAATATCTTATTTTGATTTAATATGCATTTGATATATATAAGTATAAGTGTGTTATGCATAGTAGCGTTGCCCGACCAGTGAGTTGATGGCAGGGGACGTTACAATATGGTATTAGAGCCATTGTTTCAACACTGATCCTGAATGGGCCTAATAAGTGGTCATTGGACCTGAAGTTCAGGTGGGAATTGTGTTTGGAAGAACCGATTTTTGGACCTTAGAATGTTCCTGAGTTTCAAGGAGTTACTTGGTTGTGCTACAAAGCTCAGGGGGAGTAGCGGTATTATAAAACTACAGTTGGTGTAGTATTTGACTAGAGAGAGAGAGAGAGAGAGATCAACGCATGGAGTGTTAGAGCCATTAGATCTGATCAGGAGGAATGGAGAGCCCTCATGACCGTTAGATATGGAGAAGTTGCAAGAGAGTTATCCTGGAAGCCTTTCGAGGATTCGACAATCGAGAAAAGAAAGATGTGCTGATGCACGAACTCTCGATACCCAAAAGTACGAATTATTGGTACGATCTACACCATATATCGAAGGAAGAAAACTTGACCGTTGGATCAAGCAGAAAGTAAGTCGCAATTTTGCAATTTCAGCTATCTAGAAAAGCGAGATGTGTTGATGCATAAACTCTCAAAACCCGAACTCCTGAAAAGAAAAGTGAACATGGTAGGACCCGATGACGTCGCTGAAGGTGATGTGGACCCTCCTAAGTGTTCCACATGGCACTGTGGTAATTCGAGACAACTGTGTTATGTGGGCCCAGAGGGTAAAGTAAATCAGAATTTAGGATGTCGAAAGATTGGGAGGAAACAAGTGTGGGAACTCCCAAGGTCCAAAACCGTGAAACTCTGAGTCCCGAAGTCCCGAAAACTTTGATGATGGAAATGCCACAATGGATTTCAGCCGTAGGAGGACGAGTAAACATGGACCATTGATCCACTTGATTTTGCGAATTCGGTAATCGGAACTCCAGGAGATAGTTGTGTGTGCCTTGAAACTCTCCGAATGCCGAAAGCGAGTAGCACCTAGTATTTTAGCATTTGGTCACGACCCGTGATCGCATGGGTTAGGGACTAAGAAAGAGGGGGCTTTCACCCAAAAGTTATAGAGCCGAGAAGAGCTCAAAAAATTCATGAAATCGAAACATTTTCTTAAATCGGATTGGATTTGAATGTGTGGAATTTGTTAAGGAGAGATGACCTGACAAATTCCGGTTGTTTGCATGTTGTGTTTGCAGAAGTTTAATGAAGGCCAGAACCATTTAGAGTTGTCACCGAGTGCAAAGAAATGGAAGAGGCACAAATTTCCTTCAGTGCAGAAAATGAAAGAGAAGGAATGGACATCCAGTTGGGAGTCGAAGGATCAAACTCCAATGGACACGGAAAAGAGATGGATAAGGAAGGGCATATGATGAAAATCATTGAAAGATTACAGAGGGATGCCCATACTCTCCAAGCTGATAGATGAAAGCTCATGAAAGCCAAGGATCAACAGGGAGAATTCAACTTGAAGTTGCTAAGGAGCCTAGATAGGATCGAAAAGAAATTAGAAAAGGAGGGTGACTCGAGCAGAATGGGGAGTCACCAAACTTCTGAGGGGAGAAGATCAAGGAGTGCTGGTAGACACCATCATCACTCCCAAAGTCGCTCCAAGAGAAGGGCACACAGTAGTTCAAGCCCATCTCCTACCAGAAAGCACATGAGATATGGAGTGGATGAATTGAAAGGAGAGATGAATAAGATTAAGCCTCCCACATTTGATGGAGAACACCGGAAGGAGGAAGATGCCGAGATGCCGAGACATGGCTGCTAGGCATGAGGACGTACTTCCAATTGCAGAATTATTCCTCTCATGCCGAAGGAAGAATTGCTATGTATCAACTAAAAGGAAAAGCATCCATGTGGTGGGATCAACTGGTGCAAGTGAAACACATTAGAGAGAAAGATATCACTTGGAAGGAATTCAAGAGGTATTTCAAGAATAAATATTTGACTAAAAGATATTATGACAGAAATATGAAAGAGTTCTTTGAAGTCAAACTAGGCAGCATGACCATTGATGAATACGAGCAAAGATTTTTGGAACTGCTGAAGTATGTTCCGTTCATCAAGGAGGAGACTGTCAAGATTCAGAGGTATCTAAGTGGATTACTACCTTCTATTGGTGACAATATTTAGTATGATGACCCTAAGTCTATGGAAGAAATGATAAGAAGAGAGAAATGTTTATATGAACAACAGAGAGAAAATCCTACCTTCCATAAGGCTTGGGAAGACAAGAAGAAGTTCAAGAAGGAACAAAGGCAGAAGGGAAACAAGCCTCCCTTTTTCAAAAACAATCCTCAAGGATAGCCATCTTTTAGAGAGCCCATAAAGGCTGAAATGGGTGAAAAATTGCCAAGGCAAACACCTATGGAGTGTTGGGGTTGTAAAGGAAACCATAGGTACAAAGATTACCCCCACAGAAATGATAAAGCGAGAGTCATCCACAATGTTCAGCAAGCTGAAATAGTGGAGGACATGGGTAGTAGAATGCCAAGGATCTTCGCAGCCTTGGACAATAAGCAAGATGAATTTCAGTCGCACATGATTGAAGTGGAAGGTATGATTAACAACCGACCATTTACTATTTTAATTGATTAAGGGGATAGCCATAGTTATATAGATCCTAGAATGCTGGAAAGTTTTCATTTATCGAGAAGCAAACATAAAAAGTCTTGGTTAGTGCAGCTGGCTACAGGAACCAAGAGGAAAGTCACTAAGTTAGTTAAATCTTGTCCAGTGGACATGAATGGACTGAGCACGAAGACTGAATTGAACATTTTTCCTTTAGGCTCTTATGATTGTTTAATTGGGATGGACCAGTTTGACCAACACCATGCCATCCTGGACTGTCGTAGCAAGGCATTCACTTGTCTGGATGAGGAAGGAAATCGGAAAAAAGTCCAAGGAATTCCTAGAGTTGTTGCTGTTAGAGAAATCTCAACAACACAGCTGAAGAAGTGTTACAGGAAAGACTGTCAATTATTTGTAGCCCATATGGAGGAAGCATCCAAGGATGAGGTCTCAAATATTGGAGACCATGCGGTACTAAAGGAGTTTGAGGATATATTTCAGGAGGTATCGGACTATCTCCAAAGAGAGATATTGATTTCTCTGTAAACTTAATTCCTGGAGCAACTCTAGTGTCAAAAGCTCCTTATAGAATGAGTACACCAGAGATGAAAGAGTTGCAATTACATCTTGAAGAGATTTTGAAGAAGGGGTATATACACCCAAGCATGTCACCTTGGGGTGCCTCGGTCCTGTTCGTGAAGAAGAAGGACAGAACGTTGAGGCTGTGTATAGATTTCCAACGAATGAACAAAGTAATTGTAAAGAACAAGTATCCTTTGCCGAGGATTGATGATCTCTTTGATCAGTTGAAGGATGAGAAGATATTTTCGAAGATAGATCTCAGATTAGGATATCACCAGATAAGAATAAAGGATGAAGACATCATCAAGACTACCTTTAGAACAAGGTATGGTCATTACGAGTTCACAATGGTGCCATTTGGGTTGTCAAATGCACCCGCTATTTTTATGTGCTTGATGAATGGTGTATTCAGGGACTATCTAGACAAGTTTTTCATAGTCTTCCTGCATGACATTCTGGTGTATTCCAAGTCAGAGGAAGAGCATGAACAACACCCAAGGATGGTGCTGCAAGTGCTAAGAGAGCACCAGCTGTATGCCAAGTTGAGAAAATGCTCATTTTATCAGGAACAAAACCATTACTTGGGTCCTTTTATCTCGAAGGATGGGATAGTGGTAGATACTGAGAAGATTGAGGCCATCAGAGAAGGGTCAGCGCTAAAGAATGTGATGAAAGGGAGATTCTTTATGGGTCTAGCCAGTTATTACAAAAGGTTTACCGTAGGATTCTCGAGAATAGCTCACCCTATCACTTCTTTGCAAAGGATGGAGAAGAAGTTTCTGTGGACAAAGGATTTTGAGAGAAGCTTTCAACAATTGAAGAAACTGTTAAAAAGTGCTCCAATCATGAGGATTGCAGACCCAAATGAAGATTTCGTGGTATGCACTGATGCATGTAAAGAAGGGCTGGGAGGATTCCTCAGCCATAATGGATTCATAATCAGTTATGAATCCATAAAGTTGAAAGAGCATGAAAGGAATTACGCCACTCATGATTTGGAGTTGGCAGCCATCGTTCACGCTCTGAGGAAATGGAGACATTACCTCATGGGAAAGTGGTTTGAATTGAGAATAGAACATAACGATCTGAAGTATCTGTTTGATCAGTCAACCTTGAATGCTAGGCAGAGTAGGTGGATGGAGTTTTTGTGTGAGTACGATTTTGATATCAATCATATCAAAGGGAAGGAGAATAAAGTGGCTAATGCACTCAACAGAAGAGTACATGAATAGCCATTAGCATGTACCAAATTGATATAAAGGGTAGAATTTTGGAAGCTACAAATGCAGATTTGCAGTACAGGGAGTTGGTAGCAAAGCTACAACAAGGTGAGATTCCACATAAAGTGGAAAATTATAAATTGGAAATCAATGGGATACTTCTGTACAAGAATGTAGTTTATGTACCTAATGTCCAGAGTTTGAAACTTGCGATTCTGAGAGAAATGAATAATGTGCCTTATGCTAGGCACCCTAGATATCAGAAAACTGTGGCAACAGTCAAGAGCCATTACTTTTGGCCAGGTATGAAGAAATAGATTGATGAATACATCGCCAGATGTATGGATTCCCATAAGGTTAAATCTAAACACAGGCACCCAACAGGGTTGTTGTAGCCTTTACCCATTCCTGAGTGGAATTGGGAAGTGGTGACAACGGATTTCATCACAGGATTGCCTAGAACAGGCAAGAAACATGACTCAATCATGGTGGTGGTGGACAAGCTTACGAAAGCTGCCCATTTTATTCCACTAAATACTACTCACAAGGCAGCGGATGTTGCTAATATTTTTATGAAGGAAGTGGCACGATTGCACATAATTCCCAAGACAGTTGTGTCTGACAGAGACACAAAATATACCTCAAATTTCTGGAAGGGGTTGTTCAAAGGGTTCAGAACAAATCTGAACTTCAGTACAACCTATCATCCTGAGTCGGATGGGCAGACATGTGTCGACCCATGCACACATGCTGATGGGAGGAACACATGCTGATGGAGCGCATACAACTTCATGGGTGACATGTGTCGGCCCATGCACATGTAGTTAAAATCTGTAGAAGTCAGTCGTGGAGGGGGTTCGCTCCTCATTCTGTCATCCTTTGCATATGATCTGGGATACCCTCACGTAGCTCTAAAAACTAGAAAACTGAGATGTCTTCCTAAAAAACCAAAACATCCTCCGTCTGATCCTGTTTTTTTTTGTCTACGTCTGTGCTTGGCATACCTATACACCATTGGGAGAACTGCTCGGGAGGGGAAAATCAACCTGAGTTCATAAACCCATTCTATATGCCATTGTAGAGTCAAATCCGTACCCAAACTATCTTTGGGTTGTTGCTTTCTGTTTTCCTGAGTGGGATTGTGTTGTGGTTATCCTCACCATGTGGGAATTGAGTCGAAAGGGGCTGAAGAGATGGGTTGTCAGGACTATGGCTGAAGACGCAGGTTGTTAGGTATGTGAGCGACTCTTTCTAGGTGAGAGAGTCTGATGGGAAGTGGTTCCTCCCAGAGAGACAGTCCAGCACCAGCTATGGAGCTCTGAGAGTTCCTAAACCGGCATGTTGCTGAGACCTAGAGAGAGAGGTGAAGCACCGTTGAACTGTGCTTGTGAAGGTGTATACTCCCAAGTGGAGAAGGCATCTGGGGAATGAGATTCCGTGAGTAGTGGGCGTAAGAAGGCTCCTAGAGAGAATCCTTCTAGTTGCTCTGTACAATTTTCCCTGTAACCTCAGCCTAGTGTAGGATTCCCTTGCCTTGGGTGGAGCTTAGTCCCAGCTCGGGGGTGACCCACTGCTGAGCTTGATGAGCAGCATGGTCTAAGGCTGGGAGGTTCGTGGAAGGTATGCACATGTTTGGTGGCGTTACGCCAGTTTAAAAGATAAGTGTTAATTTTGTACTTAATTTACATGTGATGCATGTCTGTGTATTGAAATGTTATCATGTATTCTGTTGCAAATTTGAATTGTTGTTAATATTGTTTAAGTCTGTAAAACAACAGTAAATCCATGTTAAATGTCTTATTTTGATTTAATATGCATTTGATATATATAAGTATAAGTGTGTTCTGCGTAGTAGCATTTCCCAGCTAGTGGGTTGATGCCCGGGGATGTTACAATGTCCACAGGTAGTCCACTTTTATTGGATAATATATGCAACCTTCCTATGTTAACCATCTCCATCAATTCCATTATTGGCTAGTCTATTTTATACCAATGCGACATGGATAATATAACAACCTTTGTCCATCCATGTAAGGATTCCATGCTCCCTCCTTTTGTAGGTATTTAAGCTACTCCTTTGGAAAAACGCACCTATAATAGGAGTTCCAACACCTCCGGCCCTTAATTGCTAACAACCTAGCAACCCTAGTATATCCTCTCTCTCTCACACACAAGGGATCATTACTAGAGAGATTGTCGTGTCAAGGAAACCTAGAGAATAAGGTCTCAAAGGTTAAGAAGATGAGGACCTCATATATGCATTAGGACCCACTTCTAATGGACATAGGAGATTAGTATCCCTTCATCCCCAATGGCCATCCTTTGTCCCCCCCCCCCCACACTCAGACATGTTGGTGAACCCATTATGGCTACCATGATTCTCGTAGGGGTATCCAATCCTCTAAAGTCATCTTGGGGTTACACTTGGGGCCAATCGCATGAGTCTGCTCCACCTAATTTACTAAGGACTTTCCCTTGATCCCGATTGCATGACATCCCTTGATTCCATTGGCAAGATGACCCATAAGTTCAAAAAATGGAATGTTGATTGTTGAGATTTGGGTACCAAGGAAAGTGATCCCCTTGTGTTTGTGAGGCTCTAAACACAAAGGGGGGGAGTATAACCCTCATGGTTGTACTTTATGTTATAATTTCACTTTGATTTTATTAACTTAAGTCTAAAGTGACTTTATTCACTTAAGTCATAAAGTGACATTAATTTTACTTAAATTTGAATTAATTAACATAACGAGAAACTATGGAAACTTAAGTGAGTTTATGAGATCTAATCTCATCCACTCATCTTGGAGAAAGGATTAGATCTAATTTGAGCCCTTGGTTTCTAGGTTATCCTTAAGGATTATGCTAAAGGAGGAAAAAGAGGGAAAAGTGATATTGATTCATTCACTTGGAGTAAGAGTTTAAGAGGAAGAGAGGAGAAGAGAACTTGGAGAAGATGAAAAACACGGGTGCACCATTGTTGAGGAGGCTTGAGCTTGAGGATGCGCTTTGGTGAGAGGCTAGGGTGCATGAGCTAGTGGTTTCTTCTTACCTGGAGCGTGAGCTAGTAGGAGGGCAGACTCAAAGAACGAGGGAACAACTAGCAAGGGAGAGGGTGGACTTGTATGTGGGTGAATTTGTGTCTTGAGGGTAGACTTGTATGTGGGTGCATTTGTGTCTTGAGGGAACATTTACTTGGAGAGAGTTTGATTGGGAGAGGGCACACCTTTGTGGAAAAAGGGGCACGAGTTTACATCTAGCAGAGAAAGGGCTTCAAGGAGGGTGCTTCACTACTTTAAGTTAGGAAAAGCATCTAGAGGGGCGCAAGTCTACTCTAGTAGGCACAAAGAAAGAGGGGAGTCCATAACAAGCTTGAGAAGAGTTTGTTATGTATAAAGTTCCATTGTTTCATTTATTTGATTGTAGATTTTGCTTGAATACTACATAATATATCTATCTCTCTTACTTGTTTTCCCCATGGGAGTTTTTCCAGGGTCATGATGACCAAAAACACTTGTGTACATTTGTCATGGTTGCTTAGTATTTTCAGCCTATAGTTGTTAAATATTCTAGAGGTGTATTTTATTTTTAATGCATGTTAAAGAAGGCTAACTTGGACAAAAAAACTATGAATCATTAAACTTTATAACAAGAGGTAGTAAAGACTCAAATCAAATCTTAAGGGAAAGTTTCAGAGTGGGCAAAGTTCATATCTGTTGGTTGTTTTGTATAGCGAGAAAACAATCGTAAAAACAATGAGAAAACAATTTGAAAGTACCTAGAACTTAGTGCCCAACAAGAGGTCATTTGACAGGACTATTGGGCAGCCCTAGGATCCTCAAATTTCTTGATGGTATAAGAGCATGAGAGAAAATAGGTGGTTGATTTTTTGGAGCAAACAGTTGGTAGATTTTTCACTTGCGTGGAAGCTTTTTTTTTTCACATTTGACTTTTGTGTGTTGGAGGCTTTGTTGTGTTGCTCAGTGTTTCTCAATTGTACTTTGTTAGAGTGTATCAACTTTAACATCAGATGAAAGCCATGTTGGTGCCATGTCTGAGTGTAGAGGATAAGCTTGCGGGAGATGTAGTAATACTAATAACAAAAAATAAACATGGATAGATGCATGTTAAACTTGAATTTCTTAAGCATATAGAGGTTTGTAGTAGATCCATATTAACCTTGATTTTTAAAGTATTGAGAGGATTGTGCTTGAGTTTCTTCTTGATCCCTCTTGTTTCTCTTGGTGCTTAAGAGATCATGGGTTAAGCTGATTTAAGCTAGTTTCTTTTACATTCTTATTTAAGCTACTTTATAGGATTTATTCTTTGATCCCACTCCATACTTAATATATTATGAGTGAAGATGGATTTAAACTTGTTTACAAAATGCATTCTAGAATCTTGTTGTATTTAGAAAAACAAAATACAATCAA
The DNA here is from genome assembly GCA_000966675.3 of Picea glauca. NCBI lineage: Eukaryota > Viridiplantae > Streptophyta > Pinopsida > Pinales > Pinaceae > Picea > Picea glauca. The sequence continues at coordinate 29,179 of JZKD02S2128149.1, forward strand.
CAACATAGTTTAGTTGACATGAGTCACATATAATGGTGATTGGGTGGTAAACCCAATAAATTAAAATGGGAAAAACTGCATTGTAGACATTAATAACGATTAAACAAGATGCACTTAACAACGTAGTTTAGCTAGCATGTGTCACATATAAGGTTGAGTGGGTGGTAAACTTGATAAATTAAAGTGGAAAACACTGCATTATAGACATTAATAAAATAGGGAAAGAAGATGCCTTATTTTTATTACAATCTTGTCGGTGTTTTAACTTATTTTTAAACATCTAAAGTCTAGTTTTTATTGGAGATCTTTTCAACACCAAATTTTTTAGCATGCTTCATTTTTATTATAATCTTGTCCATTTAGAAAGAAACAAGATCACTTACTATGCAAGCTATATTCTAGATTTTTTAAACACTAAAAGTTCAGGCGTTATTTTTATGTGAGTTCTTTTAAACACCAAAATTTTCACACACATGTGGTTTTATCCCAGAGTTTTTATACACGTCTCATTTTAAATTTTAAACACCAAAATTTTCACACACATGTTGTTTTATTCGAGAGATTTTATGCACATGTCTCATTTTTAATTTTAAACACCAAAATTTATGCCTCATTTTTATCCCAAATCTTTTAAACATTGAAATTGGGGTTGTCTAACCATTCTACTTTTTGGCATTTTTCATGGTCAATATAAATCTGGGTGAAATCACCCATTTCTGTTGTGAAAATTTAATTTTTGAATGCATCAATGGATTCAACGTCATCAAAAACCCCAGAGTGCTTATTATTTATTAATGTCTATCTCAAGATCCATAATCTTGTCGGGTAACAATGTGCACTTTCCAATGTAGTTACATTGACATGTGTCTTTTCCGCTAACAATGTGCACTTTGATAGTAGCTGGTAATAACTAGAATAAATTAAAATGCAAAAAATTAACATTAAATATTAATAAAAAATAAAAAGAAAAAACCATATATAAAAGAATAAAAAGATTAATTTAAATAACCAAAGTTTATTTAGAAATTTACATGATTTCATCATTTTTATCTTATATTTTACCAAAAATTACTCATACACATCATTTTTTTATTATCTATATAAATGATAAGACAAATATTTTGCATTACTAATTAAGGAAAGTATTAAAAAAAGAAAAAAAAAAACATGTGAAATCATGATGTTCTAAAATCATTATATATGAAGAAATAAGGTGTATTTTACATTTCGGTATTGTAGAGATCGTAATTTATGGAGTTATGATGTTGTCTAATTATTGTATGAGGGAAACCATTGACTTGAGTTTTGCATATTAATATTGGAGAGATGGTAGTGTTAGTTAATCAATTGTCTTAGACTTGAGTTTTGCATATTAGTATTGGAGAGATGTTAATCTTACTTAATCATTTGTCTTAGCCTCACTACTTATAAGAGATATATTCCAAATTGCACATATCGATTTTAATTATAGATATTTCAAGTATATATAATACCTTCTAAGTAGTATAGATCTATTTTAATTAAAGATTTGTTAAGTATAGATATGAAGTTATGATGGATAGATCCATTTTAATTAAAGATTTTTCAAGTATAGATATGAAGTTATGATGGATCTAGATTAATTAACTAAGGTGCTTCTTATTTATTAATAGAACTTCTAGGATGCTTCTTATTTATTAATATCTATATCAAGATCCACAATCTTGTCTGGTAACAATGTGCACTTTTCAAAGTAGTTTGGTTGACATGTGTTTTCCAACATTTTTAAAAATTCTAAATAGAATAGATTCATTTTAATTAAAGATTTTTCAAATATAGATATGAAGTTAAGATAGATACATATTAATTAACTAAATTTTTTTTTTAATAGAAATGAGAAGAATCATATTTTTATTATTCTTAAATTGTTATTAGTAAAATGATATTTTTTCAGATTAAGAAACCCTAAACCCAACATTTATGATTTGTTAAAATTATTATTTTTACAAAATAAAATATCAATTTTCGAACAAATCACATGACTGTAAAATTACAGGAAAGAGAAAAACATAAATGAGAAAGAGGGACGTTTTGCAGAAACAACAGACAATCCCTTTACATGTGATGATCGGCTGGCTGTTTGTGCCTGCGATTGAAGGGTTTCAGGCGAGAACGCATTCTTCGCAAGACGTATGATGGTGGGTCTCTCCAACCCCAACCGTTTTAATAAAAAACTTCACTGTAATCCAACACTAACCTGTCTATCGGTATTCTGTCTGTAAGTTGTACAAAGCAAGACTCGTCATCCATAACAACATGCTGTGTGTTGCCAGTAAATTTGCATGCAATCGGCCATGAACAGTCCACCAGAACACAGCAAGGAGGTTGCCAATAAAGGAGAAACATGTTCAGTCTCTCCTCCTCTTCCTGCCAACAACTCCAAAAGTTGTGTAAAGATACGTAAAGCTTCAGTCTTGATTCTTGTCCGCATTGGCTTTTTAATCCATTGTTCAACCAGCCAAAATCTTCTTTATACGTTACTTCAAGAGGCAACGAAGCAACACAGTACAAACCAGTCTCAATTTCATGGACAAGGTGAAGTAAAACTAATTCCTGCATGATTTGAGGTGATGTTAAAAACCCTTTAATCTCAAGATCTCCCTCGCATATTGACAACAGCCTGTACAACGTTCAAGTCAA
>JZKD02S2128149.1:34472-45876 GCA_000966675.3 Picea glauca
TGTAAATTTTGGTCACTTTAATTTTTGGTGTTTAAAAAATCTAGGATATAGATTGTAGAGTACACCTTGTTTATTTGGAGGCTGACAAAATTGTAATAAAAATGAGATATGCTAAGAAAAAATTAGAGTTTAAAAGATCTCCAATAAAAATAAGGTTTAATGTTTAAAAAATCCAAGTTAAAACACTTACTAGGAAATTTCAAACCATCCATAGCACCTACAAAATTATAATAAAAATGAGGCATGTTGAAAAAATTTATGTTTAAAAGATCTCCAATAAAAATGGTGCTAAGACTTTAGATAATGTAAATTTTTGGTAAAATATAAGCCAAAATTGACCAAACTTGTTTAATCTTCTTAACTTAGACTTTGGATGTTTAGATTAGACATAATTTTCTTTTATATATAGTTTTTTCTTTTTCCTTTTCATTAATATTAAATGTTAATTTTAATTTTAATTTATGAAGTATATTACCAGCTATCGTCAACCAAAGAATGACACGAAACACATGTAAACCAAACTATGTTGTAAGGTGCACATTGTGTTTCAACCAAACTATGTTGTAAGGTGCACATTGTTAAGATTATAGAAGACATTTTTTAAACAAATTATAATTAATATGAATCTTGAGATAGATATTAAAAAACGAAAATTCAATAAAAATATATCAATAAAAATAAGGCTTAATGTTTAAAAAATCCAAGTTAAAATGCCACTAGGATTGGAATTTCAAAACTAAGTAGTCCATACACTTTTGACTACTCCAATGCCAGTTTTCATAGTTTTAACTACTCCAATGTCAGTTTTCATAGTTTTAACCTATCATGTTGAAGGTTTGGAAGAATTTGTACGTGGTGAGAGGCAATTTTCCTTATATTCATTTTTTTTCCTTTTATATATGTGTTTTTGGCTACTATGGTAAGTATAACACTTTGTCACATAATAATGTCCAAAAATAGGACATTACATTGTCATACACATAAGTGTCAATTTGTTGTTGTCTTGAGGGTGGAGAAGCATGTTGTACATATCTGATTAGGCCATCAACTACATGTCTTAATGTGGTAGTTATTCAGGGGAAGTTAGGTGCATCAAGTATGTAGATATTCATACAATTTGTTTTTGTATACATTAGAATGAGTCCGAAGGGGAAGTCTATTAGATTAGCCTTGATTTGAGGGTTGAGGAATAGGGCCTCTCTTATTATTCATGATAGTAGCGACTTAATCATATACAAACTGATATAACAAATAAGTTTATATGTTTACGTAACTATTGACAATATCAAATGTATGTGGTGGATGACAAAGGTAGAAGTGGATTTCCTCAATAAAACCCTAAGTCCTTTATTTCTTGACAAACAAGGAGGTGGAAATATAAAAAAATAAAAAAATAATTGTAAGTGTTTTTAAATCTCAAAATTTCTTAGTGGGAAATCAAATGCACCAATTGGTAAGTAATTCTATTAAAGCGTTGCATTATGAGGCACAAAAAAATAAAATTCAAAAAGGAAATTCTTAAGAGATTCAAAGTGATTAATATAATATTATTTATTTTTTCTAACAAAACATCTCAAGTGTCCTTAATATAAAAATAAATAATAAATATAAGATTTATAAACTTATAACTTCTTCCAAATTGATACGTGTAATAATTTATTATTATTTAAGTAACCAAGAATTCATGACACTCCAAATGCCATGTTATATTCACCACTTTCAACTTCTTAAAATTTCAAGAGTATAACCATTCATTTTTAAGAATTTTATTATGTTGATGGGTCCACTAACATTCGAAGAGTGGTGCGTCATAATGGAAGGCAACGACACTATCGGTCAATGCCCGTTGCTAACCAATGAGGGTCAACCCACATATCATGACAACTCCCTCGAGATTACAAGTTTACCCTAGTTTAAATGTTGAAAAGTTTAAGAGTTATATTTAATATTAAGATATGTTCAAAATCTTAATTTATTATCTAGTCTCTATTCAATCTTTACTAGAGACTTGCCCCCACCTCTGATGAAAGGACTCATGTCGAAAACATAGACAATCCCTTTACAGAAGATCCCATTCCCTTTGTAAAGAAAATCTATCTAGACATAGATAACAACACCCTTTTAGAATGATCCCTCTCTTCCTTGTCATAGAGATATAATCCTCGCTCACTAGAGGGGAGTCCACTAAGAAACATGGATTCCAACCTAATAACCCATTTTTTGGTTCCCTCAATTTACTTGACCTCAATTAACTCACAAATGACCCCATCACACATTTGGTAGACATGCCATGTAATCTCCCTTATGACTTAACAAAATTCGAGGGAAAATTCCATGAATACCCTAACACCCACATAACCACATACCAATTATGGTGTGGATCAATCAACCTCAAAGAGGACACCGTTAGGCTCAAAAAATTTCAATAGAATTTAATAGGATCCACTACCAATTGGTACATTTAACTTGCCACGAAGCAACTTTGTGATTTAAAAACACTCACAATCAAGTTTTTGACCTATTTCCATCTTCATGCTCACTAAGAAACTAATAATGAACTCCTCACCACATTGAGGCAACCAAGTTCTACTATAATATCCCCAAGGATGAGCTCTGTTGTAATCATGTTTTGTAGGCTTGTGAGTCAAGTATTGATAAGTTGATAGGCTTATGTGTTTATTAGGTCGGAGAGCCTAAGTGTTAAAGGCCAGGAGCTTGATTTTTGTACATGTAATTATGCACATTATTAATAAAAGATAAACATCTCTGCATGTGGACCGACCACGATGAATGAGTGATGGGGGACTAAGCTTCCACAAAGCTTGGGTAAGAGAGAGGGGGCTGAAAGGTTGGAAAGAGGGGCTAAGCTTGGGGGCTTAAGCCCTTGGGAATAATAATTTATTATTATTCCAAAGTACTGTGAAAATGTATATATTTTATCCTAAGTTCTTGAAAAGGGGAATGTGTGCAAAATGGGAAGCATGTAGCCCCAGGGAGACAAGTATCGACATGGGTGCATGCAGTTAAAAACAGAGGAATAATCCATGTTGGGGGTTTTGCATTCCTCCATCCATCACTTAAGTCCGTGGTTCGAACTTCCATTCGCCATCCTCCGTCTGAACTCGTGGGTGTCCATGATCCACCTCTGTCTGGTGTTTTCTTTCATATCCCTTACCTGGACAGTTCAAGCCTGTGCGTGAGATCTTTGTGCACCCTTACGCAATCCCGAAACCAGAACCAAGAAGTCGTCCTATGTTGCTGGTTGAGAAAACCGAAGCATCCTGTATTTGCCAAGCCTTGTTATGCTGTAGCGTTTGTCTATCACCAGTTTGGGAAAGGTCGTGTCTGTGTTTCTTGTGGATTGTTGTGGTTGCACAATGCTTGACTGCGGGTGGCTTGTTGGCCAGTGTATGTTCGTGTTGAGCCTCGTAGTTTCTCGTCTGCGTTGGATCCCGAGTTGAAGGAAACAGGTTGTTTGACCTGTGTGTAACACTCTCTCCAGGTGAGGGAGGTGGTTGCAGTTGAAAATAACAAGTCTCTAGACCTGTGAATGACTCTCTCCAGGGGAGAGAGTATGTTGAGGAAGTAAGAACTCTTGGAAGGGGTCCCGTAGATGCTACAGAACTCTGTGAATTATGGTCCGGTCTGTCACTGAAGCCCAAGGCAAGGGAGGTTAGCATCCGAAGGACTGTCTTGGTGACAATGAAGGTGTATACTCTTGGGGTGGGACATGCATGTGAGGAATGAGAGTCTGTGAGCAGTGGGCATAAGTGGCTCCTGGGAGAAAATCCTTCCTCTGTAACTGGATGTCTTACCGTTGACCTTGCCTAGCCTAGGATTCCCTGCCCGGTGGAGCTTAGTCCTTGTTCGGGGGTGACCTACTGCTGAGAGTGATGAGTAACGTGGTCTAAGGTTGGGAGGTTCATGGAAGGTCTGCACGCAATTGGTGAATTACATCTAGTTTCAAAGATAAGTATCGGTTTGTACTTAATATTATGTTTTGCATGCCTGTGATTCTTATATGTTATCATGTATTATGTTGTGCTTATGAATTATTGTTAATGCCATGGATTATGTATGCTAGCAGTAATTATGTGCTTACTCTGTTTTAATGTATTGAATTCATTTAAATGCATGTTACATAAGTGTTATTCCACAGTATAATTACTCTTGGAGTGGGTTGACATCCCGGAGAATGTTACATTTTGGTATCAGAGATTTAAAGGGCTAAAGTCATAAGTGTTGGTAGAATTTCTAGGCCTTTGGAGGGCCGGGGATGTTAAATTTTGGTATCAGAGCTTTAAAGGGATAAAGTCATGAGTGTTGGTAGCATTTCCCATCCTTTGGAGGGTCGAGGATGTTACATTTTGGGAGGCATTGGACCCGAGGTTTCAGGTAGAAATTGTGTCTAGAGGGACTCATTTCGAACCTTAAATTAGTTCTGAGTGCCAAGGGGTTGCTTGGACGTGTTACAAAACTACATTCGGTGTGGTATTTGGCCACAAATAGAGAGAGAGTTGAACGCACATAGTGTTGGAGCCATTAGATCTGACCGGGAGGAAAGAAGATTCCTCATGACCGTCATATCTGGAGAAGGTGTAGGAGAGTTATCTTGGAAACCTTTCGGGGATTCGACTATTGGGAAAAGAAAGATGTGCTGAGGCATGAACTCCCGATGCCCGAAACTATGAAGTCCCGAAAATATCTACACCATAGATCGCAAGGAAAGAGCTTGACCATAGGATCAAGCGAAGGAGTAGATCACGATTTCTGTTATCAAGAAAAGAAAGGTGTGTTGTTGCACGAACTCCCGATGCCCAAAAATTTGAAGTCTCGAAATGATATACACCGTATATTGGAAGACGAAAATTTGACCGTTGGATCAAGCGGAAAGTAAATCGCAACTTCGCGATTTCGGCTATCGGGAAAAGCGAGATGTGATGACGCACAAAATCCTGAAACCAGAAATCCCAAAAAGAAAAATGAACGTGGTAGGACCCCATGACGTCACCAAAGATGACATGGACCCTCCGAATCGTTCCACGTGCCACCATGGTTGTTGGAAACAACTGTGTTACATGGGCTCAAAGGGGATAAAGTAAATCAGAATTCCGGATGTAGGAAGATTTGGAGGAAACAAGTGTGGGAACTCCCGAGGTTCAAAGTCCCAAAACCTTGAAGTCCTGAAGTTTCGAAACTTCGTTGACGGAAGAAACACTGTGGGTTCCAACCGTTGGATGTTGTGTAGACATGGAGCACTGATCCACCTGATGTCGCGAGTTCGGTAACTAGAACTCAAGAGATAGTGGTATAGCGTTTGGTCAAAGCTTGTGATCACATGGGTTGGGGACTAAGAAAGAGGGGGCTATTTTCCGAAAGTTATAGAGCCAAGCAGAACTCAAAATATTCATGAAGTTGAAACATTTTCTTAAAATCAGGTTTGTTTTGAATGTGTGGAAATTGATAAGGAATGATGGCCTGACAAATTCTGGTTTTCTGCACGTTGTGATTGCAGAAGTTGACGAGGGACAGAACTGGTCAGAGTTATCACCGAGTGAAAATAAATGGAAGAGGCACGAATTTCCTTCAGTGCAGAAAACGAAAGAGAAGAAATGGACGTCCACTTGGGAGTCGAAGGATCAAACTCCAATGGACACAGAAAATAGATGGATAAGGAGGGGCATATGATGAAAATCATTGAAAGATTACAGAGGGATGCCCAGACTCGCCGAGCTGGTAGCCGAAATCTCATGAAAGCCAAGGATCAGCATGGAGAATTCAACTTGAAGTTTCTAAGGATCCTGGATAGGATCGAAAAGAAATTAGAAAAGGAGACAAACTCGAGAAGAAAAGGGAGTCACCAAAATTATGAGGGGAGAAGATCAAGGAGTGCTGGTAGACACCATCATCGCTCCCAAAGTCACTCCAAGAGAAAGGCACACAGTAGTTCAAGCCCATCTCCTACCAGAAATTACAGGAGATCTGGAGTGGATGAATTGAAAGGAGAGATGAATAAGATTAAGCCTCCCACATTTGATGGAGAACACCAGGAGGAGGAAGATGTCGAGACATGGTTGCTAGACATGAGGAACTACTTCCAATTGCAGAATTATTCCTCTCATGTCGAAGGAAGAATTGCGATGTATCAACTAAAAGGAAAAACATCCATGTGGTGGGATCAACTGGTGCAGGTGCAACACATTAGAGAGAAAGATATCACTTGAAAGGAATTCAAGAGGTATTTTGAGAAGAAATATTTGAATAAAAGATATTATGACAGAAAGATGAAAGAGTTATTTGAATTCAAACTGGGCAGCATGCCATTGATGAATACGAGAGAACATTTTTGGAATTGCTGAAGTATGTTTCATTCATCAAGGAGGAGACTGTCAAGATTCAGAGGTATCTAAGTGGATTACCACCTTTTATTGGTGACAAGATTCAGTATGATAAGAAGAGAGAAATGTTTATATGAACAACAGAGAGAAAATCCTACCTTCCAGAAGGCTTGGGAAGACAAGAAGAAGTTCAAGAAGGAACAGAGGCAGAAGGGAAACAAGCCTTNAATAGAAAACATACTGAGGATGTATGTGATGGACAAACCATCGAAATGAGAAGACTACCTACACTTGGTAGAATTCGCCTACAATAATGGGTATCAAGCATCGTTGAATATGAGCGCATTTGAATCACTTTATGGCAGAAAGTCCAATACTCTAGTAAGTTGGGATAATCAAGGTGACAGGGTAGTAGTTGGGCTAGAGTTACTCAAGGAAATGGAAGAGAAAATGCTAAAAATTAAGCAGAATTTGAAAGCTGCCCAAGACGGGCAGAAAAGTTATGCAGATAAAAATAGAACCCACTGAGAGTTCAAAGTGGGTGATCATGCTTTTCTGAAAGTAAAAGACAATATAATTTCCCTGAAGTTGGGAAACTGTTCCAAGTTGGTAGCCAGATTTTGTGGGCCATTTGAAATCCTAGAAAGGATTGGGCCAGTTGCATATATGCTTGCATTACCTGCATCCATGACTATACATAATGTGTTTCATGTTTCATTGCTTAAGAATTATATACTTGATCCTAATCATGTGATTGATTGGAATGTGATCCAAGTGGAACAAGAAGGTGTCTTGCAAGTGCATCCAATGGACTTGTAAAGGTCTAGTGGACCTGGTACAGTCCCGAGGATGCGACATGGGAGCATGAGGATGCTATGCGGGAATAATACCCACATATTTTTTAATATTTTGGAAATATTGTTGATACTGTGTGAAAGTTGCACTGAGGACAATGCAAAAATAAGGGGAGGGGATTGTAATATCCCCAAGGACGAGCTCTGTTGTAATCATGTTTATGAATTTTAAATAATGTTTTGTAGGCTAGTGAGCCGAGTACTGATAAGCTAGTAAGGCTTATGAGTTATTAGGCCGGAGAGCCTAAGTGTTAAGGCCAGGAGCCTATTTTTGTATATGTAATTATGAAGAACATCAATAAAAATATGAACATCGTTGTGTGCAGACCGACCAAGAAGGAAGAGTGATGGGGGACTAAGATTCCACAAAGTGGGTAAGGGAATGGGGGTTGAAAGGTGGAAAGAAAGGTCAAGTGTTGGGTCTAGGGGATAATCTAAGGGGATTACCTCTAAAAAGGGATAATAATTTATTATTATTATTTCCAAAAAGCTAAGGTGGACAATTTTGAGTGTTGTCCTAAGTTCCTGGAGAGGAACACATGCTGATGGAGCACATGCAGCTTCATGGGCAACATGTGTCAGCCCAGGAACATGCAATTAAAAAATGTAGAAGTCAGTCATGGAGGGGGTTCACTCCTCATTCTGTCATCCTTTGCATCTGATCTGGGATACCCTCACATAGCTCTGAAAACTAGAAAACTGAGATGTCTTCTTGAAAAACCGAAACATCCTCCATTTGATCCTATTTTTTTTGGTCTATGTCTGTCCTTGGCAAACCTATACACCGTTGAGAGAACTGCTCGGGAGGGGAAAGTCAACCTGTGAGTTCGTGAACCCAGTCTATATGCCATTGCAGAGCCAAATCTGTACCCAAACTGTCTGTGGGTTGTTGCTTTCTATTTTCCTAAGTGGGATTGTGTTGTGGTTATCCTCACCATGCGGGAATTGAGTTGAAAGGGGCTGAAGAGATGGGTTGTCAGGCCCGTGGCTGGAAAAGCAGGTTGTTAGGTATGTGAGTCGATATTTCCAGGTGAGAGAGTCTTCTAGGAAGTGGTTCCTACCAAAGAGAGAGTCCAGCACCAGCTACGGAGCTCTGAGAGTTCCTGATCCGGCTTGTTGTTGAGACCTAGAGAGAGATGTGAAGCATCGATGGACTGTACTTGTGAAGGTGTATACTCCCGGGTGGAGCAGGCATCTGGGGAATGAGAGTCCGTGAGTAGTGGGTGTAAGAAGGCTCCTGGAGAGAATCCTTCCGGTTTCTCTATGCAGTTTTCCCTGTAACCTCAACCTAGTCTAGGATTCCCTTGCCTTGGGTGGAGCTTAGTCCCAGCTCAGGGGTGACCCATTGCTGAGCGTGATGAGAAACGTGGTCTAAGGCTGGGAGGTTCATGGAAGGTATGCACATGGTTGTTGGAGTTACGCCAGTTTAAAAGATAAGTGTTAATTTTGTACTTAATTTACATCTGATGCATGTCTGTGTCTTGAAATGTTATCATGTATTCCGTTGCAAGTTTGAATTGTTGTTAATATTGTTTAAGTCTGTAAAACAACAGTAAATCCATGTTAAATATCTTATTTTGATTTAATATGCATATGATATATATAAGTATAAGTGTTTTCTACGTATTAGTGTTTCCCGGCCAGTGGGTTGACGCTTGGGGACATTACAATGTCCATAGGTAGTCCACTTTTATTGGATAATATATGCAACCTTCCTAAGTTCACCATCTCCATCAATTCCATTAATGGCTAGTATATTTCATACCAATGCGACATGTATAATATAATAACCTTTTTCCATCCATGTAAGGATTCCATGGTCCCTCCTTTTGTAGGTATTTGATCCAGAATCATATCCAGGAGCTTGACAGGGCTAAAAAAGGCTCAAAAATGAAAGTTCTCATAATTTGACGAAACCAATTCCATTGCGTCCATATCATTCTCCCGATTCTGGCCATATATTTACTTTCTCAAAACAGACTCCAGATGTGAAAAATATCGCACGACAATCAGATTCTTCTATGGCAAAAGTCAATGGTCAACTGGCAAATGAATAAGTGCCACATGGCCCAAGCATGGGCAGCCACATGGAACTTCACTACTGGTTGGAATGTAAAAAGTATGTAGGGGTCCATGGGATTCAAACCTCTGACCCATGGCTAACTCCAAGTCTTTGGTAAATCCTTATTACCAACCTACCAAAGCTAAATTGATGAAAAAAACCCACTTTTATATAGTTTTGGGTTAAAATGTCCAAAGGAGGGCGCAAGGGGCCTAGGGCTAAGACCCAGCAAAAGGTCTCATGGTAGGTGCGTTCCCAAGGGGCAGTTTATCCCATGACACATGAAATGCGCCCCAAAACCATGAGCTACAGTTAAGGGGGTTGACACTTAAGCATTGGGCACGCCAGCACTTGACCATGTGGCCCCATACGACCTGGAAAAGGGGGTGCGCACCCTATGAGAGAGGGATATTCTGTAATTTAGGAAAAATGTGGTTTTTTAACATTACAGAGTGGGTTTTTCACTGATATTATGCCCAGAAAATGGATTTTTTGGGGATTTTGGCCCATTTTTGGGAGATATTGGGCTCTTTTTAAGGCCAGATTTTGGGAGGAAGTTCGGAAATGGTAACCAACTTCAGATATATATAAAAAGGGCCTATTTGAGGCCATGATAATAGTTAGAGAAGAGTTATGCTGAAGGAAATCCAAGCCAAATCCATTTTTATGCAGGGAAGCTGTTGAGGAGCAGATGCTTGCGAGCCATTTCTGGGAGCTCCGGTCATCCATTTTGTTTGTTGTTTTTTCTGTTGGGTTCTAGAGATCTGGAAGAACATGACCAGATTAGTCTTGTAGCCTAATGGGACTGTTGTGATGTAATTTTTGAGCTTTTGAACATAAATAAAGAAGCCTCCCCCACTGAGACAAAGGCCCGAAGACGTAGGCAATTTTGTGCCGAACTCCGTTATCACTTCTCTTGTTATGGTTTCCTGTTCTTATTGCTTCAGTTCAAATATGTCTTATGTATTATGGATGTGATATATTCTCTCTTCTTCATCCTCTTTCATTCAACTTCATAAATGGTTAATTAACACATGCAATTAATAACTCAACCATAGTCATTAAAAGATCTTTTCCGGGATCAAGTGGTATCAGAGCTAGTTGACGTTTGGATTTGAGTTTTGCATGCTAACCAGGGAAAATATACAACATGGTGAAGGCGAGCTTGTTGCAGAGAATCCATTAATTGGATTGAGAAAGAGATCTTCTCACAGCGAGAAGAAGGCATCGAAAGAAGGGCTTTCTCAGGAAGAGAAAGATTTCCAGAAAACTTTCCTTGCTATGTTGGAGATGGTGAAAGTTTTGTACGAGGATTACTTGGAATGAAAGAGACCAGTTTTGGGTGAATCTTCAAAGGGAAAAAGTGAAGAGGAAGAGGATCGTCCTCAGATTCCTCCTTCATCTCCATCATCACCTCCTTCTTCTCCTTCTTCTTCAATTTCAAGTTCTAAATCTAATGTAAAGAAACATGTTCATAAACATAATAAGGAAATGCCATTGTTAAAACTTGATGTTAAATTTGAGTTACCATATATGATGGTGAAGTAAATGCAGAGAAACTTGACAATTGGATCAGGTAGATGGAGGTTTACTGCAGTGTGCAACAGATCAATGATGAGGCCACACAAATCAAGTTGGCATCGTTGATCCTTGTAGGTACAACTCTCATCTGGTGGCAAAGAAAGTTGCAAAATGGAACGCAACAAGTGGGTAATGTATTTCCATCATGGAAAAGCTTCATTTCTGCACTTAGGAAACAATTTTATCCTTTGGGTTATAAAGAAAAAGCATTAATTGAATGGCAATATTTAAAACTAAGAAAAGGGCAAACAGTGCAAGAGTATACAAATAGCTTTCGTAAAATTTCATTGATGTTAGATATCCCATTACATACACAAGAAACTCTTATGAAGTATATAGGAGGTTTACCTGTGCATATTAGAAACACTGTATTCATGTTTGGACCCACTAACCTTGATGAGGTTTATGTTCAAGATACATACATTGAAGCAGGGAAAGCAGGTGTATCAGGGGAATCTGTTAAGAACCAAACATCAATATAGCATAGAAAAACCTCAAGAAAAGTACTCAACGCCTTGAAAAAGAGATAATTTCAGATAATAAGCCTCTTCGAGGGGGAAACCTCCTTT
>JZKD02S2128160.1:22661-45875 GCA_000966675.3 Picea glauca
AACCATGGATGATTTTAGGGGCTAAATTTCGCTCATGGGCTAATTTTCCATGGTTTTTCCAAAAACAAGATTCGTTATTTTAAAAATGATTCGCCCAAATTCTATAGGATAAAATGATTTTACCTTAAAAATCGCCAAAATTTTATAAAAACTATATAAACTCCTTAGAAATTTGAATATTTTTACAAAAATATCGCCAAACATTTATAGTTGGCATATGAAGGATAAGTAAAATTCGCCAAGGTTTCTACATTTTAAAATAAATTTCCATCCTTAAAATCATCCATGTTCTCAAGGTTGTTGACATCATTGACAAGTGACACTCTCAGATCATCAACAAAAATAGACACAATTTTCCAATCCAATTCACCTTCGAAAGTAATGAGATTCGAACTACAGACTCTCAAGCAGTTGACAGGTGACAAACTACGGCTTGGGTTTACCATTGATACACATTTCAATGGTGTGTACAGTCTTCCATGACTCCTCCATGTGAAAAATCCATGGTTCGACGCATAGTCTTCTACAACTCGTCCCTAAGCGCTCATCGACGAATTATCCAGAAATTCAATTAAGGATTAATACTCCTCCACATGGGCTCCTTCACATTCACACAACATAATTACACGCTTGTGGCCTCTGAAGGTGCTCAATATGGCTATATGATGCACTCTTCCTTTCTATAGATTCTCCTCCATGCAGTAACTCCCATGCCGCGAGTCTTCACTAAATGACAATTTTTTGCACTGATATATCTTTTCCAGCTCGTGCTCACAACAATGACAACTCTCCTCTTTTACTCTATCTCACAACGAAACCTGCTTTACACACTAGACAACTCAGTTTCTTCCTTGTGAACCGATCCTTCACACAACTACTGCATGGACTGCTCCATAGCTCACACATTGGACAAACAAACTACTGCAAACACATAACAGTAATTATTGACAATCTCTACTCTCACCTAAGCTACCTCACATGCTACCATTTCATCTCGATTTCCCTGGGCTTAGTCCCACTTTGAACCATGATAAAATGGGAGAGTAGAGATTACATACACAAATAATACGTAAAACACACTCGAATTAATGTAACAAATACATATAAATACAACATGGTTTTCTCAAGATAGACAAACAATCTAGATTACACAATCGATCAGTTGAGACAATATCTCAACCACACACCAAAATACTAGCAAATCAATCTTCTCAAATCCAACTAACTAAATAGTAAACTGAGATAAACATTATTTCTAACAATCGAACACTAAAAAATTAAACGACTCCGTACACATATTGATTGATTAGCACATTAAGCGTTTATATGTTCATTGCATTGGGATTTTCAACTATCCAATTGCTTACTATGCCCAGGTACAATGGAGCATATCTGCTTAAAAAGCGATAAAAAAAGATTGAATAAAAATATTTGGGATTTTTAAATAGTTCAACAAACTATCAAATCTTAAAGCAATAGCCATCACATGTAGTTCCATCAAATATACAGATTACATTATATTACAATTTATAGTTTTAATAGACCACACAACTGGCAGACATTTGGGAGGTCAACAGGGGATTCAGTCTCAAAACGACAACCAAGTTTCTTTTGCAAATCGTGCATTCACTCCAATGGAATCTGATATCTAGCGCCCACCCACAATTGGTGCATCGCGATCGCTGTCTAGAAATCTATCGCTAGGATTGAACTAACCAGAATTCTCAAGGAGGGAATGAGATACAACACCTTCCACTCCACTTTTCAGCTAGAGCATCCTGGCCAAGCATGCGTTCATGCCGGTAGCAATCCAGGATGTACACACCCTCCACCAAACTGGCTATTACGCATAGCCCGTGATTCAAATCCCATGTGCATTTCAATAATAGCAATTCATCTCAAACAAATTATCATTGTTAACTCTGTAGCGGATTAATTACTAAGCATAAATGTGGAGAGATATACGTGGTGTTTGAAGGTTGTTACCAGTTGATTTTAGTGAGATGACTGGGCCCTGGAATCTTAAACAGCTCACGCTCCCTTGTCATTTTCTTCGACCCACAATTAGTAGAGAGAATTTGGGTTCTCCTTTTACTAGTTTGTGTTTGGAAGGTAGGACGAGGAAAAGAGGCGGGCATGAAAAATTTTGAAAATTCAAGAAATTCAAGATTGGGCACATTAAAAATATATCTACAACATTAAGAACTCCATGCACTCTGTCGTCCCTTGCGTCCACCTGTCAACGGCGACGGTTTGAGTGATCCGTCCCATGGTAGCCTCTCTGCAGAAAAGATGAAAACAAATGAGGGAGTGGGGCAGAAAAGATGGAAACAGACGAGGGAGTGGACTGCGAGGAGGACATTCTATAAGCATACATTGCAAGGTACAAAGCATAGGCTGCAGGGTACACAAAGAGTTTTTTGACCAAGTACAAAGAGAGTTTTCCGGTTGAGAATGTTTTTAGCATGTAAAGATTTGGGAAACCCGAACGATTTTGTAGAGGGCCCAACAAGCCACTTAGACGGGTAAAAGGAATGCACAATCGAGATAAGGGTGGCCAGTCGTGAGGCACATGTTTCAAAGTCAAATGGTAAAGGAATGGAACGTCCGGGGTCTTCTAGCATTGGAATAATTTGCAAGTCAAAGATTTCTTCTCCACATGCAAAATAATTAATTTTATTCAAATATGCTTCATTTTCAAGTAAAGTGGTTAAATTAACCACTAAATGACCAAATCATCCTCTTTTGGAACAAATTGTAACTTTTCAATTATGAGTTTGACAAGTCAAACTAGTCATTAAAGAAGGAATAGTCAATGTGGACAAATCAATTGGTCAAGCATTGTAAAATTGGATTCTATTCCATTTTGACCATGAATTATGTGACAAAAAAATATTATCAATGGTTTAGCCTCCAACTAATTGTGGATGAAGAAACCGAGAAAATTATTTTTTGTGAAGGAGTTAGAAACTAACCGTTACAAATTTAACTATATAATGCTAGTTCCTCTTCTCATTTGTTGTTGAAATTTTGTGAGATCATAATGTTGTTTTCAACAGCTCAATTCTCTTGTGTCACTATGGATTATACAATGTAATGTTTGTTTTTCTTGGTTTTGGATATATTTAATTGTGTTTTGACATAGTCACGTGGAAGAGAGAAGATAGGCCTTCGTCTCCTTACTCTCTTTGTAGGATCTGAGGGTATTAGACCCAAGTTATTGGACCAACTCTTTTGAGAATAGATTCAACCAAGTGATCTATTATCTCTTCTTTGTAGGATCTGAGGGTATTAGACCCAAGTTATTGGACCAACTCTTTTGAGAGTAGCTTCAACCAAGTGATCTATTATCTCTTCGACCTTAGTTGATTGATTTTCTTGGAGACCATCCTGTAGAGGAGCTCTCCTAGATAAATCCAAGGAGGAACCTATTTATTGGTAAATTTCTAGCATTGGGGGTGATAGTGCTTCCACTTCAAACCCAATCGCTTAGAAATATATCTGGCCAATCTTAAGCTAATGAAGTCATACTTTCACTGACTCAGAGACATCTTAAGGTAAGAAGTAAAGGTAAGAATATCTCAATTTCTTCAACCATTTTATCTAAAATATTTTCAATCATCTTTTATTACAAAAATACAAAAGAAAAACATAACCTATCTTTGTTATTTATTTCTATCTCTTGTAAGCTAGTAGATATTGGGGTTTTTTCCATTTGAGATTTCCCTACCCTAAGATACATATTCCCTTGAGTTTTATGCTTCATTAAACAATTGTTACACGGGTTTACTTGAGAAAAAAGTGTGTAGATTTGCGCTATAACAACAAGCAAAATCTTCAGATCTACACTTTGTAGACACATTGAAGGGGTGCACATTTATAAGTTTTATCTTCCTAAACTCTTCTATTTCAATTCCAAATCTGATTTAAATAATATATCTTTTTTTTCTAGTCATTATAGAGCATAACTACAACCTAGCAATTGATTTTATTGGCTGTAAATTTTTTTGGGTTTTTTACCCTAGGGGGGATTTGAACTCCAATTCTGTAAAAGTAATTTCCAGCTTGCTGGAAATTAAATTTACAGTAGATCTGAAGACTCTCGGACTTAGTAAACACTTATTATTTTCTACCCTACCCTAACCTTCTTACCCATAGATCTAGTGATCTAGTGCATTTTTGCACTTGTGGGAGGCTTTAAAATGTCACTTTCCTTGTTGTTTTATGCGTTTTACTTTGTTTTGTAGGTATGAAATAACATGACAGTGAATAAATCTCTCATTTCCAACAACTTTAATCAAGGTACTCATTCAACAAATCACCAGGAAAGTGGTAAGGACGTATACCCCTGTCTCTTGTATTTTATTTGGTCATTATCCTTGGAGTTTGAGGGTAAGCTAGCTTGTTGTTTGGTCTTTTTATTTTTCTGTAATATCTTTTCTTTAAGCAATCATAGAAACAATTAACTCCTACCTTCACCTAATATACATTGTTTAGGCACTGATCTTAATATTTTTGTAGTGAAGTGTTTCTCAGTGGGAAGCCTCCTAAAGCCTCTTAGTGTAGGAATTTGGCTTTAACAGAGAAATGATAGGTGTTGTGGTGACAATGGAAACCTATCCCCTTTGTTGTTACCATAGTAGTCTAATACCTTGTAGTTTGGACAGTAACATTTTTTGACTTCGTTGTTGTTGATGTTTGAGGGAGCACGTGAGACAATCTCCCCAGAGGGTCTTTTGTGGACTAGTAGGGGAGAATGTGGACTTCATCCTGACGTGCCTCAGATGGTAAGATAAAGGAACCAATAAATTGGGTTTCATGAGGAAACCTGGATATGTCTTGGGGGACATTGGTTCCATGAGGGAACCTCGATGTGTCCTAGAAAAGACATTGGCTCCATAAGGAAACCTCGATATGTCTTAGACATGTGTTCCACACGAGGGAACCACGATCTTTCTAGTATGGACACAATTCATGACTGGGCTGAGACATTGGTTTCATGAGGGAACCTCGATATGTCAAGTATAGTCCAAGATGACTTAGCTTGATCAACCTCAAGGCACTGGCCAACCCTTGTAGGATGAGCTAGCTCAAGTCTTATAGATACCAACTACATGACGTGTATGAACATAGGTGAATGGACATTGAAAGAGGTAAGGTATTAATATTGGAGGATTCTCATGACTTGAGCTTACGATGGTATATGTATGGCAACCACCTCTTACACTCTAGCCTACACATGACTTAAGGATTGTCGTGGACTTATCTCACATAATATGTATGACCATATGAGAGTTGTAAGGTATCATTTCTCTCCATACTCACTTGTTGACAGATGCATGACATTGTGTGTGACTTATGCTAGCCATGGGACTTCATATGTAATCATATGATGGCCATCCGGTATCCCTTCTTCACACTTTGATCAATGGTCTATACTTCATGCTTGGGTTATGATGTATGATCATTCTACCCAACGTAGGATGACTTTGAGATGGTAAAAGAGCATAATGTAAAAGCATAACGTAAAAGAGCATCACGTAGAGCATGACATGGAAGAGCATAACGTGAAGGGGTATAACGTGAAGGGGTATGACGTAAAAGAGAATGACTTGAAGAGGCAACGATCATGGCTATTCAAAAGGGGTGTGAAGTAAAGGTTATAAATAAAAAGACAAATTACTTCATTGTATAATGATTTGAGTTCTTGTTCTCTCTATTGTAACAGATGGTCATTCAAGCTCCAACACATGAGTATCTTATATATATATATATATATATATATATATATATATATATTGCAGTTACAGTGGTTCAAGATCTTCTATATTCTTTATTGAATTAAAATTATACTTTGTAAGAAAGATCTACATTCTTTTGTGTTTTGTTTATACTACATATATATATAAAAGTTAAATTATAAATAATTGTTCTGCAAAGAAAATTGAATATGGTATCAGAGAAATTAGATTTACCAGTATATTTAGATCTTCTTTCCACATTAACATTTATATCATGTACTGAAAATAAGGGCAACAGTAATAAGCACAAGAAGACACAATAATTTATCATGGGAAAACCCCAAATGGGGGAAAAACCCAACCAACCTTTCTTAGAGAGATTATGTCCAAACAAGTCCAACCATGAACCAACAGATAAACCCTAGCACAATGGCTAGCTAAAGATGCAACCAGAAATACCACCCCAGCTACAACAAAAACACCATACAAGAGTAGCGCACCTCTACCAAGGGTAGCACACAAGAGAGAGTTACCACAAAGAATAACCAATATCCCAGATGCTGCAACAACTACATATTCCTTGCCTCAGACCTGCTCCTTTTTATGTAGCTACAACTGCGAGTGAGAGTGAGTTCAAATGAGCAAGGCGTCACTATATTTATACTGGTCTGTCAATGTATTGGGGCCGACTTCTCATTTGGAATATTGGGGCCAACTTTTCATCTGGAGTAATTCATTTTCCACTTTATTAAATCCTGTGGGCCGACTTCTTATACGGAGACTTCTATTTTCACTTTAATATTTATTCTTCTGGGTCGACTTCTCTTCTGGGGTATTTCCACATCTGTTCAATGGTTCTCTTGCTTCCATAATCTTCTTCTCTTCTAAGAAAGGTTGTCTAGGAGGAAAATTACCTCTCACAGCTACCAAACATCAACACATTTGACTATAGAGAGCACATTACAAAAGAAAAAGACAACATACAAGTTGTTGCCACAAACATGGGTCAAGATCTTAAACACAACACCCAAAATAAAAACTGAAATTTTAAGATCCACAGATTTATGAGAAAAAAAAATAGGGGAGAACCCCACAGATTCAGAACATATAAATTTCCCTTTACAAAGTCTAAGGCCATCATGCAAGGGAGTAGGAGGAGCCTGGAAGATTAACCTTCCCCTTTACAAATTCTAAGGAAAAACACAAAAGGGAGAATTGTGTTCCTGGATAATAGAAACCAGAGAGCCTTACCCCACAAATTGTTGATAGGGTGTGCAGGGACAATCACACCCACAAAGCCACATGCAAACCAAATGACCTCAACTCAATGTCAAT
Source organism: Picea glauca (assembly GCA_000966675.3). Lineage (NCBI taxonomy): Eukaryota > Viridiplantae > Streptophyta > Pinopsida > Pinales > Pinaceae > Picea > Picea glauca. The sequence continues at coordinate 29,738 of JZKD02S2128160.1, forward strand.
TTATTGAAGCATGCAGATCCTTGCAGTACATCATGGCACATTCGTTGCAGTATTTCTGAGATCGTTGCTTGGCATCTAGTTCAATATGGTAACTACACACAGGACCCTCAGAGCCGAAGATAATCTTGATGGAGCCATGAACTTCATATCATGGAAGATAAGGATCAACAATATTCTGGAAGAAAATGATCTGGACGACTATGTTAAGAATGAGATTGTCGCACCTACAAATGATGCTAGAAAATCAACATACAAAAAGAACTTAGAAAAGGAAAAAGGAATCTTGATTGACTTAGTGAAAGATCACTTGCTCCCTCGTGTATCTCAAAAGAAGACAACCAAAGAGATCTATGATTTCTTGACAAATATATTTGAGACAAAGAATCCTAATAGGAAAAGAGCACTGCAGTCACAACTTCGTAACCTCAAGATGATGAAGGATGATACTATCACGACCTTTTTCATGAAGATCTCACAGTTAAGAGATAAGCTCGTAACCATTGACAAAGCAATAGATGATGAAGAGATTGTTGCTACGGATCTCAATGGTATTCCCAACTCATGGGAACAATTCATTCAAGGTGTCAGTGCTCGAGAAACTCAGCCACAGTTTGAACGATTGTGGAATGATTGTATTCAAGAAGAAGGAAAAATCTTATCTAGAAGTGATTCCCTGAAAGAAGAAAATCATGCTCTTGTTGCTCACGCAAAGAAACGAAAAGGTGGAAAGTTTCCCTACCAAAAGAAGAAAGGAAAGAGGCAAGGTTCTGCTAAGGGACATAATCCAAGAGATATGTCAAAAGTAAAATGCTACAATTGCCAAAAGTTTGGCCATTTTGCTGCTAACTGCCCTAAGCCAGGAAAGAGAAAAGGGAAACAACATGCTTTAGTAGCAAATGAAAGGGATCAACCCCATAAGAAAGAAAAAGAGACAGAACTCAATAAAATGGCATAAGACTTCAAGAAATAATATTATTTCTTCTCAGCACTTTCAGGATCTATCTCCAAAAGTAGTGAGATTTGGTTGGTAGACAATGGTGCTTCTAGACATATGACTGGGTACCGAAGTGCCTTCACTGATTTGTCAGAAAGAGTCTCTTCTCAAACTGTGGAGCTTGGGGATGACTCCACATATGTAATAAAGAGCATTGGTGCTACTTCATTCCAGTTGGACTCCAGAGAGGTCCTTCATATGAATGATATTCTATATGTTCTAGGTTTAAAGAAAAACCTCCTTTCTACTTTAGCCTTGGAGGACAAAGGCTTCATAGTTACCTTTGTAGATGGACGTGTCTTGGTTTGGTCCAAGAATTCAAGTATAGATTCAACCAGAGTAATTGGTGTTCGAGAGGAAGGTTTGAACAAATTGAATGGATGAACTAATCAAGCTCTTGTCCATAATAGCAATAGTATTTGTGAGCTTTGGCATCCAAGGTTAGCTCACCTGCACTATAGAGCACTTCCTGGTTCGAGGAAGATGATTATGGGATTGCCATAATTTCCAGTGGAACATGATGGTGTATGTCGAGGATGTGCTCTTGGAAAGAATGCCAAGAGACCTTTCACTAGCAATAACACTCGATCTAAAGGCACATTGGATCTCATTCATTCAAATGTTTGTGGACCTATGTAAGCTCCCTCCTTAAGTGGGTATTTGTACTATGTATTATTCATGGACGACTTCTCTCGTAAGACTTGGATATATTTTCTGAAAGGAAAGACCAAGGTCTTTATCAAATTTCAGGAATTCTGAGCTCTAGTTGAGAACTAGACATAAAGACATATCTGGGTCTTAAGGTCAAATAGTGAAGGAGAGTTTACTTCCCATGGTTTTGATGATTTCTGCCAAGAAGAAGGAATCAAGAGGGAGTTAACAATTCCTTACAACCCTCAACAAAATGGGGTTACCGAAAGGAAGGGTAGATCTATTTGTGAAGCAACCAAAGCAATGATTCATGACCAAGAGTTTCCCATGTTTTTATGGATAGAAGCTACCAATACAACTGTGTACATTCAGAACATGAGCCCTCACTACATATTAGGGAACAAGACTCCTGAAGAAGCATTATCTGGTGTAAAGACTGAGGTAGGGCATCTAAGGATATTTGGTTGCTCGATGTACATTCATGTACCCAAGGAGAAAAGATCAAATATGGAACCCTTTAGAAGAAATGGGACATTTGTTGGATACAATGAGACATCGAAGGCTTATCGAATCTAGATCCCTGGTCAGAAACAAATTAAGGTTAGTCAGGATGTGACATTCGATGAGGAGGAAACCTTCCATATATCTAGAGAGTCTCGCATGGATGTTGTTGTAGAAGAGGAGCAAGAGGCTCATAGTGACATAATTCACTCTACTCTAGATATTCACCCTTAAGACAGTCAGAGGGAGGAAGCTTTAGAAGAGCCAACAACGCATGTGGATAGGCTTAGATATGTTGCAATAATAAAAATGAATCCAACTTGGCTTCGTAATACTCTAGAGGTACAGAAGCATGCTCTTCCTCGTGGGACCTTCAGGGAGAGAAAGAAACCACACAAATTCTCTAGTTACATGGCATTGATGAGTCACATCACTAATGCAGAACCTTCCAGTTTTGAGGAAGCTGCAGATCAACAAGTATGGAAAGATGCCATGATGGAGGAGTACGAGTCCATCATGAAGAATGACATATGGGAGATTGTTCCAAGACATGAAAGGAAGTCTATGGTGACTTCCATGTGGCTCCACAAGATTAAGCATTCTACATATGGAAACATTGATAAATACAAAGCCAGGTTCGTGGCCCGTGGATTCTCTCAGAAAGAAGGAATAAATTATGAGGAAACGTTTTCTCCTGTGGCCATGTATACTTCTGTTCATACCATTATTTCTCTTGCTTCTATGATGGGTTGGAAATTACATCAGATGGATGTAAAGACCGTGTTTCTCAATGGTATGATTGAGGAATAAGTATACATAAAACAACCTCAAGGCTTTGTGATCCATGGGAAAGAGTCCCATGTGTGCAGACTAAAGAAATCCTTGTATGGACTCAAGCAAGCTCCTCGTGCATGGTATTCAAGAATCGATGGTTACTTGTTGAGCTTGGGATTCACCAAAAGCATTGTGGATCCCAACCTTTACTATAAGGTTGATGGTGACGAACCTTTGATTCTAGTATTATATGTTGATGATCTATTCCTTACTGGGGCAAAACATTTGATATCTCGGTGCAAGAGGGTGTTGAATTCTGAGTTTGAAATGAAATACTTGGGTCTTTGCAATACCTCTTGGGGTTAGAAGTGTTGCAAAGATACGATGAGATTTTCCTTTCACGAGGAAAGTATGCAGTAGAGATCTTGAAGAAGTTTGGGATGATGGAATGCAAGTCCATGGCCACACCCATGATATCAAATTTGAAGAAGCTAAATGAGGCAGCTTCAGACTCAAATTTGGTGGACCCTACAATGTACAAACAACTAGTTGGGTCCCTGATGTACCTGGTGAACACCAGGCCAAATATATGCTTTGTTGTGAGCGCCTTGAGTCAGTTCATGAGTGAACCAAGGAAATTGCACTGGGTTTCTACAAAACATGTGTTGAGGTACCTACGTGGTACAATTGGGTATGGACTCAGATACTTCTCAAGTGGAGAAGTAATTTTGCATGGTTATACAGACTCTGAATGGGGATGGAGTGCATTGGATAGAAAGAGCGCTTCAGAGTGTTGTTGTAGCTTGGGTTTTGCTATGATTTCCTGGCTTAGCAGGAAGCAGAATTCCGTAGCACTCAATACAATAGAGGCGAAGTGCATAACAACTAGCGTGGTAGTCCACAAAGTAGTATGGCTTCGAAAGCTCCTTGCAAATTTATTTAGTCAGATGCTTGAGCCTACGTTGATTCACTGTGACAATCAAAGTTGCGTGAGATTATCGGTGAATCCAACTTCTCATGAAAAATCAAAGCATGTAGAGATCAAATATCACTATGTATGAGATGTGGTGCAGAGATGAGCTATTAGACTTCAATATAGTCTTACTGATGAGAAGACTGTAGACATTCTGACCAAGCCATTGTCAAGAGCAAAGTTTGTGTACTTTTGGGACAATCTTGGTGTGGAAAAGAATGTCTCCCTCACCGAGAGAGAGTGTTGATGTTTGAGGCAGGATCATGAGACATTATCCCCGAAGGGTCTTGTGTGGACTAGTAGGAGAGAATGTGGACTTCATCCTGACATGCCTCAGATGGTCAAATGAAGGAACTAAGACATTGGTTTCACAAGGAAACCTCGATATGTCTTGGGGGACATTGGTTCCATGAGGGAACCTCGATGTGTCCTAGATAAGACATTGACTCCATAAGGGAACCTCGATATGTCTTAGACATGTGTTCCATGAGGGAACCATGAGATGTCTAGTATGGACATAGTTCATGAATGAGCTGAGACATTGGTTTCATGAGGGAACCTCGATATGTCAAGTATATTCCAAGATGACTTAGCTTGATTAGCCTCAAGGGACTGGATTCCCCTTGTAGGATGAGCTAACTTAAGTCTTGTAGATACCAATTACATGATGTGTATGAACACAGGTGAATGGACGTTGAAAGAGGTAAGGTATTAATATTGGAGGATTCTCATGACTTGAGCTTATGATGGTATATGCATGGAAACCACCTCTTACACTCCAGCCTAAACATGACTTGAGGATTTTCATGGACTTATCTCACATAATATGTATGACCATATGAGAGTTGTATGGTATCATTTCTATCCATACTTACTTGTTGACAAATGCATGACATTGTGTATGACTTATGCTAGCCATGGGACTTCACATGTAAACATATGATGGCCATCCGGTCTCCCTTCTTCACACTTTGATCGATGGTCTATACTTCATGCTTGGGTTATGATGTATGATCATTCTATCCAACGTATGGATGAATTTGAGATGGTAAAATAACATATTGTAAAAACATAATGTAAAAGTGCATCACGCAAAGCATGATGTGGAAGAGCATAACGTGAAGGGGCATAACGTGAAAGGGTATGACGTAAAAGAGAATGCCGTGAAGAGGCAACGATCATGACTATTCAAAAGAGGCATGAAAATTACTTCATTGTACAATGATCCAAGTTCTTGTTCTCTCTATTGTAACAGACGATCATTCAAGCTCCAACGCATGAGTATCTTATATATATATATATCTGTTTCAGTTACAATGGTTCAAGATATGTTGTATTCTTTATTGAATTAAAACTATACTTTGTAAGAAAGATATGCATTCTTTTGTGTTATGTTTATACTACATCTATATATACAAGTTAAATTATAAATAATTGTTGCAAAGAAAATTTAACAATTGTTGGGGAACAAGGTTTTCGAACTAAAGGTTCCCCAACAACATATATCAGTGAGTTTTATTTCTTTGTACTTTGATGAGATTATATTTGTTTTACTTGCTAACCTTTCAGGTTCTCATCTAGCAAATCCATTGAAGAAAAACAAAAGGAAGTGCATTGCAAATAAAAGTTTCCAACCTTGATGACTCCATTGCCCAATCTCTAGTACGAACTTGTATTTTACATTTTGATGAGTTTAGTATTATTTGCACTAACTTGCAGGAGCTCACCTAACGACTCCACTCGAACCACATTAGACATAAATAGGTACAACACACGAGCCAATTTTCCAGTAATTGGAAAACACGTCTTTGATAAGATCACCAGAGGTAATATCGCTTTGAGATTAACAAATCATTATTCTTTATGTTTGAAATATGGATACTAATGAGAAAGAAGCGTCACCTTTTGCTTATATATTTGTTCCTCTGAACGTACTAGGAATTTCAAAACCTCCACATCTTGGTGTAAATATCATGCTTGCTTATGCCCCCAAGTTTGATGGAAATCCGTGGTTAGCTATTGACTTCCTCGATTATTTTATGAATTATATAACTAATGCTAACCTTGTATTTGAAGACGATTTGATGATGGTGTTTGCATGGTCAATGCAAGAGCATCTTGCAAAGAAGTGGTATTGCAGGTTTCAACCTAAAGAATTAAAGTTTTTTCCTCAATTGGTGAAGAGATTTTGAAAGGTTTGGATCCTGAGTTATGAAGAGGTTGAAGATGTCCAAATCCTCATTGATCTACAAGGAAGAATGCTAGAAAAGGTTAATGACTTGGTTATGGAATATGGTGAACATCCTCCCTCTTGAGCAATATCATTCTCTCTCTCTCTCTCTCTCTCTCTCTCTCTCTCTCTCTCTTATGTTATGGAGGATGTTCACCATATTCCATAACCAAGATCCTTATTTATACAAAAATCCTAAGTATTTGTCCACATAAATAAGGGTAAACCACAAAATAAGGGAGTCGTTCTCCATTTATTTTGCCCCTTTACAAAATAAATTTAAATTTAACTTTAAAAATGCACATAAGAAACCCTAAAAGGTGACGTCAACCCTCTCTAGGGTGACATTTTGACACTTTAGCAAGTCGTTGAGCAAAGGGAGGAGGTTGTTGGGCCTCCTAAGGCTCATTCTTCATGCGCTAGGCTCATATCTATAATGAAAAAGGTATCCCTCCTCCAAAAATACAAAGTGTCCATCAAAAGCCACCATCACCACCAAAACCCTAGCCCTAGGGTGACGTCGAGCCCCCAAAGATGATGTTTTAGCCTCCAAAGGAAAATTGTTGGGCTTGCAAGGGCTAGGTGAGATCCTCCAAGGTCTCTTCCTTTGCCTCCAAAGACAATGTTCATCTCATATATTGCCCCAAGATCTGGACCATGGCATCCAACTAGTGGGCTTCCTGGACCAATGAATGTCTGAGCCAGGCTTGTTCCTCCAAAATGTCCATCAACAAGGTCCTGCAAAGACAAACAAGTATGCCCTCCAATGATATCAAGTCAAAACATCATAGCAAGTAAAATCACATTTAATATAAGAGCCATCTAAGCATGTACATAAAAAAATACCTCATCAAATTAAACAAGTGATCAAAGGCTCTATGCAATTTTCTCAGTTTAGGTATGGGAGGGTTGACAAGGTGACCTATTAGACGAATCTGTCCATAAGTCAAGGAGTGTTTCCTTGGTGGAAACCTCTCTAATTCATGTGGAGAAGATGAAGTGGATGGGGGTAAGAATTTTGGGCATGGGGTTCATGACATACAAGGGTTCATATTGTCTCATTTATGGGTGCATTTGTAGAGGGTGTGTTGCACCTTTGTTTTTAATGCATCCTTTTTCCAAGCCCATTTATTGCCATTAATTATTTAAAATGTTTCTAGGTTGAAACCAAGGTGAGACTTCTACCTAAGCACGGAAAAAATTTCCCACCTTGACTCTACCCTAGTCACACTATGCTTCCCCAAGTTGAAGACAATGTGTGGGACTTCTACCTAAGCATGAAAAACATTGCCCACACACTCTCTACCTTGGTGGGCATTTTTATATTGTTATTTTTCACGGGTCCCATTAGTTTCTTATGAGAGACATTTTGTTGTCCTTGGGATCCCTGGGTGAGCATCTAAAAGGTTTATGATTGGCTTTTATCTTTTTCCAGCTACAAACCTCTGGGCGTTCAACCCCTTCTTCCCATGAATTGAGGTACAATCGCTTCTTGGGTCAGTACACCTGAAAATCCCAAAAGATAAGGAAACGAAAAAAGGGTGAAGTGTGATAAATGGTATGTATGATATGGAATGGCACGACGAATCATTGAGGAGACCTCCCATTAGCAAACCCATCCCTAAGGGTGACCACTTACTAGGGCGCAATGTCAACCACCAAGGTGAAACATGGAAAAGAGCATAATTTCCAAGAAAACGTTCTATAATCAAAAGCAACTATAAATGCAACATACTCAAATGCCTCGAATATTAAAGTTACACTTACCACAATACCTAACTTGTACCTCATGGAGCAAGACACATCATCTTTCAGAAGCAAGCTAATGTGGTTAATGCCATCGTCACAAATCCATGATGTGTGGTGGTGAAGCGGGTCTTTGTCTGTGCATGTGGATGTTGTCAGTCATCTGTCTCTCGATACTCCATGTTTGCAACCTGAAGGCCTCAAGACATCATCTCCTTAGTTATCCCTATAAATTAGGGATAATAGACCCTATGACAGATTTTAATGTATTACCTCAACAAGAAAATAGTGGTGATGAGTCACATCTTATTGAGGATGACAGAGGTGTGATTGATATGAAAGAAGAAATGTCTAGCCACATGGATAAAGAAGAGGAAGACACCATAGTAAGGAGCACTGATGAAGAGTATTTTCATCTTTTCATTGAAAATCAAGACACAATTGAAGATCATAGGGATGAGGAAAGCATTGATGACAGTGATATTCAAGAACCCACCCTCCCACCTCCAAATGAAAGTACAAATTTGATAGCCTATGTTCCTTTTCGATCATTCAATTTCCATGATACATCTTGTAGTGATTTAGAAGGGGACAACTTTATGGGCAGTTCTTCACCAGAAAGGGAGCATGATTATACAAAGATGATGCATCCCTTCAGGTCGACAGATGCAAATGGGATGCAAGCCACTATTACCATTTTGACGGTGATCCCATCTATGATTCAGAGAATGATGAGGGTGCGATTGCAGAGTTTTGGCCATATGAGCAACCAAGTTTGGCCATATTACAGGAATAGGTGCAAAATGGGAGTTTCCACATTCAAGATCCAACAAAAGTAATTCAATCATGGATATCCTTAATCGGTAGTTCTAAAGTGTATAAAGATCCATTTGAAAATGAGAGTTTGAGAGTCATAGTGATAGGCAGGCCGAGACATTTTCAGTTTCAGACATACTTCATGAGTTGTCCTCTTTTCATGCCACAACAATCAACCATAAGGTGTGAGTTTCCTTTTGTTTTCAATTCTTATTTATTATCTCATCATATGTGTGGGTATGTGATTAGATACATCCAGGGAGAGCGACAATTTTCATGCAGGTTCCAACTGGAGCCACCATCCAAGCCTCATTTACTTGACAACTCGATGAGTAGCACTGATAAGTAGTTCAATGCTAGTAATGAGAACAATAAGTACATCAGCCTTGTTGAATTATGGATTGAATAAGCATGCAATAATACATGGAATGCATGGTACTCCATTGTAATTCTTTGGCATGATGATCCTGGTTCCATTGCAGGATCTTTCCAAGTCATGAAAGAGTTACCAACATATGCTTGCTACAGGTTTCATATATCACTCTTCTACTTAGAAACCAAACACAACGGTAAAACCCAAGGTAATGATGCATTTATTATATGATTTTACTTGACATATCTCGTTTCCTTGATTAGAGTAGGTAGGAATGAATAAGTTCTCTGTTATGAGCATTTGTTTATTTTAGTTTGGATGCTGTCATTTTGTTATTATTTCCTTTCAAACTTTGATTATATGATTTCAGTTGAGTAATGGTAGTTGAGATTTTGGATTGTTGGAATAAACTCTATCATGAGCATTAGCATAACTTTTCATTTCAGTATGTTATTTTAGCATTTTCTTTTCATAGATTAGATGCATTCTGGTTTTGTTTTATTTTTTCTTTCTAGGAAGAGACAAGGCTTCATGTCTTACTCCCTCTCCTAGCATTTGATGTTTGTTTGAGATTGTTTCAGGTCTATAGGTTGAGATTCTGGGGTTCTCACATTCTCTCACGAAGAGCAAGTGTCCTGTAGTTGGAACCAGTTGTTACCTCTCAAAGAGGTAGCATATATTTTCACTTGGCTACACCATTGTAAGACCAAGGATGCAAGTTAAGTCCATGTAAACCATAGTGGATGATCTTTGTAGTGGACTTCCAGACTTAGTTCGATCATGATCAGTCCCTTTATGTCATCGTCTCACTATCTCTCGTCTTGGATAGGATTGGAGGTTGTGGTGCAAATCTATTGGGACACATGACTGTGTGGAGCCACAAGTCTTATGTAAGGGTGATTGCGGTTTGTGGGGCCTAGTCCGGTCCATGTCATGCACACCTATGTCTTCCCACATAGTTGTTTTTCTATTGGGTTTGTAGGCATACCTTGGCCATGGTTCACTATCATTTTTGTTCTCAACATGACAGTCTCACAAAGTTTTCATCATAGCATGTCTTTTGAGGCAGTGGTCCCTGGAGGAAAAAACACAACATGGGTTCAAAATGAGCAAGAAAAATTCACAAGCAAAACCTATATGGAAAAATAGTGATTGGTGAAATATTAAGGGAGTTTTCACCATTGCACATCTTTTCATGTAGTGCACCCCAAAGACAAAAATACAACATGGCTTCAAAATTAGCAGAATAAATCATGAGCAAGACCCATCAGAATTCTGATTGATGGAGTATTGTGGGAGATAATTTTTCCCAAAGGAAAATCATCCCACTTGTTCTACAAAATCGTGAGACACATGTTTCAAAGTCAAATGGACAAGAAATGGAATGATGGGGGTCTTCTAGCATTGGAATAATTTTGGCAAGTCAAAGATTCCTTCTCCGCATGCAAAATAAAAATTTGTATTCAAAGATGCTCCATTTCTAAGCAAAGTGGTTAATTTAACCACTAAATGACCAAATCATCCTCTTTTGGGACAAATTGTGACTCCTCATTTATGAATTTGACAAACAAACTAGTCCTTGAAGAAGGAATAATCAATTGGTCAAGCATTCTGAAATTACATTTTATCCCATTTTGACCATGAGTTATGTAATAAAAAAAATATTGTCAATGGTTTAGTCTCCAACTGATTGTGGATGAATAAACCAAGAAAATTATTTTTTATGAGGGAGTTAGAAACTAGTGGTTACAAATTTACTATATAAGGCTAGCTCCTCTTCTCATTTGTTGTTGTTGAAACTTTGTGAAATCATAATACCATTTTCAAGAACTCAATTCTCTTGTGTCACTATGGATTATATATTGTAATGTTTTCTTTTCTTGGTCTTGGATATATTTAATTGTGCTTTGACAAGGGTTCCTTGGGAGAATTGTGAGATCTAACTAATCGATCCATTGAGGGGTTACATAGTCACGTGGAAAGATAAGATAGGTTTTCGTCTCCTTACTCTCTTTGTGGGATCCAAGGGTAATACACCCAAGTGGCTGGACCAACTCCTTTGGGAGTAGCTTCAACTAAGTGGTCTATTATCTCTTCGACCCTAGTTAATTGGTTGTCTTGGAGACCATCTTGTAGATGAACTCTCCTAGCAAAATCCAAGGAGGAAACCATTTATTAGTAAATTTCTAGCATTGGGGGCGATAGTGCTTCCACTCCAAACCCAATTGTCTAGAAATCTATCCGACCAATTTAAAGCTCACATGTCATAATTGCACGAACTAAGAGACATTTTAATGTAAGAAGTAAAGGTAAAAATCTCTCAATTTCTTCAACCATTTTATCTAAAATATTTTCAATCATCTTTTATTACAAAAACACCAAAAAAAATTATACTCCAACTTTGTTATTTCTTTCTATTTCTTGTAAGCTAGTAGATCTTGGGGTTTTTTTCCATTTGGGATTTTCCCTACCCCAAGATACACATTCCATTGAATTATATGCTTCATTAAACAACTATTACAAGGGTTTACTTGAGAAAAGGTGTGCATATTTGCGCTCTAACAACAAACAAAATCTGTATATCTACACTTTGTAGACACGTTGAAGGGGTGCACATTTGTAAGTTTTGTCTTCCTAAACTCTTCTATTTCAATTCCAGATCTGATTTACATAATATATATTTGTTTTCTGGTCATCATTGAACACAATTACAACCCAACAATCGATTTTATTGGTTGTAACAAATTTTGAGTTTTTGACCCTAGGGGGGATTTGAACCCCAATTCTATAAAAGTAATTTCCAGCTTGCTACAAATTAAATTTACAGTATATTTGAAGGCTCTCAAGTTTAGTAAACACTTATACTTTTTTCCCTACCCATCTTACCCCACATATCTAGTGATCTCATGCATTTTAGCACTTGTGGGAGACCTTAAAAGGTCATTTTCCTGGTTGTTTTATGCATTTTACTTTGTTTTGCATTTATGAAATAACAATATAGAAAGAAAATCTCTTATTTCCAACCACTTTAATCAAGGTACTCACTTAGCAAGTCACCCAGAAAGTGGTAAGGACGTATACCCCTCTCTCTTGTATTTTATTTGGTCATTATCCTTGGAGTTTGAGTAAGCTAGCTTGTTTGGTCTTTTTATTTCTCTGTAATATCCTTTATTTCAGCAAGCATAGAAATAATTAACTCCTACCTTCACCTAGCATACATTTTTTAGGCACTAGTCTTAATATTTTTGTGGTGAAGTATCACTTAGTGGGAAGCCTCCCAAAGCCTCTTAGCGTCAAAGTTTGGCTTGAACATGGAAATGATACATGTTATGGTGACATTGGACACCTATCCCCTATGTTTATACCATAACAGTCTAAGACCTTGTAGGACTGCTAGTTTGGGCTGTAACAAATCCCATGCAAACTAAGTCACTTGGGGGAGCTTCTTATTTTCTTATCTTTATTGATGATAAAACAAAATTTACATGGGTTTATTTTATCAAAAAGAAAAGTCATGTGTTTGAATACTCCAAAGAATTTAAGAACATGGTTGAAAAAGAGACAAGAAAACACATCAAGATTCTTAGATCAGATCAAGGATGAGAATACACTTCAGACGATTTCGTCAAATACTGCAAAAACAATGGGATTCAAAAACAATATATAGTTTCACATACTCAGTAGAATGGACTAGTTGAGAGAAAAAATAGAATCTTGGTTGAATGTGCTTGAAACATGATTAAAAGTAAGAACATTCCTAATAATTTTTGGGCTGAAGTTATAAGTATTGTTGTCTATCTCAAAAATAGAAGTCCAACCAAATCTTTAGAACATAAAACTCCTTATGAAACATTCTATGGTTATAAACCAATTGTTAGTTATTTGAGAATTTTTGGGAGTAAAGCATTTTCACACATTCCAAAGGAAGATATAAGAAAACTTGATGCAAAGGCAATCAAATGTATCTTTATTGGTTATTGCGTTGACCATAAAGCTTACAAAATGTATGATCCTATTAGTCATAAAGTGTTCTCAAGTAGAGATGTAATTTTTCATGAATATGCAGATGGGGTTCAAAAAGAAGTTGATGTATGGAAAGTTCCTAAAGAAGGCATTGGAAGTGAAAAAACATAAGAAATTGAAGATCCACAGGTTGATGTTGAAGATCAAGCTACAAGCAACCAAAGTACACAAAGAAAGGTTGGGACAACTTCGCAAAGCATTGAGACACTACAGAGATCAACAAGGAAAATTCAGACACCTATCAGGTATAACGATTATGCTTTGATGACTCAAGTTATCAGTGTAGAAGAACCTTTGAATTTTGAACAAGCAAAAGATCATAAACAATTGAATGAGTGCAATGCAAGAAGAATGGAAAATGAAACTTGGGAACTCATTGAGTCTCCTGAAGATAATTTTCCCCTCGGTTCAAAATGGTTATTTAAGGAAAAAATAAATTATGATAGTAGCATAAATAAATTTAAAGTCAGACTACTTGTAAAATGATACTCACAAAAGGGAGGCATAGATTATGATGAAACCTTTGCACCAATAGCTAAAATGAATACCATTAGAGTGTTAATTGCACTTGCTACAAAGCATAATTGGCATTTAAACCAGATGTATGTTAAATCAACATTTTTAAATGGTGAATTAAAGGATGAAGTGTATCTAGTTCAATCAAATGGTTTTGTAAAACAAGGTCAAGAACACCTTGTACGCAGATTAAAGAAATGATTATATGGTCTCAAACAGTCTCCGAGGTCATGGTATGTGAAAATTGACAACTTCTTTTGTCAACATGGATTCATTGAAAGTAAGAGTGATCTAACTCTTTACATCAAGAAATATGAACTTGGGCATATTGCTTTGATTTCATTATATGTTGATGATTTGGTCATAACAAGGAATGCTACAAAGTTGGTTGATGAACTCAAAATACAGTTATCACATGCATTTGACATGAAGGACTTCAGCCAAATGCATTACTCTCTAGGCAATAAAGTATGGAGGGAAGATACTAAGACTTTTATTACTCAAAGTAAGTATGCTAAAGAATTTGTTAAAAGGTTCAAAATGCATAAGTGCAAATCAATGTTTACTCCATTAGAAAATAAATTGTAAGGTTTCTCTGAATGATGATACAAAAGAAGTGAATGACACCTTATATAGAGAACTTGTGGGAAGTTTAAATTACTTAAGCGCAACTAGACTTGATATTGCATACGTTGTCAGCCTACTTAGTCAATTCATGGCGGAATCACATGAGAGCCATTGGAAAGCCACCAAGAGGGTCATTCAATACATAAATGGAACCATTGAGTTTGGTATTGAATACACTAATGCTTTGAATGTTGATTTGACAGGAGATCCAGATGACAGAAAGTCCACCACTGGATATGCATTTAGTATAGGATCCATAATTGTGTCTTGGAGCAACAAGAAGCAGTCAAATGTTTCCTTGTCCTCCACTGAAACTGAGTACAAAGTATTGTGTAGTGCTACATGTGAAGCAATATGGATTGGGCATATTCTTGAAGATATGGGAGAAAGGAAAGAAGCACTGACCTAAATCAAAGTTCAATGAAATTGGCCAACAATCCAATTTTGCATGCAAGGTCAAAACACATTGAGATCCAATATTACTTTGTAATAGAAAAGATACAACCAAATGAGATTGACTGATTGTATTGTCGCACAAATGATAATGCTGCTGATATTTTCACCAAGGAAAGGACAAATTTGTAATATGTAGAAGAGATAAGATAGGTGTTTTAAGGATCACTTAATTAAGGGGGATTATTAGCATGAATTAAGCACTCCACGACAAATAAATTATTGATAGAATAGCTCTAGGAGATAAGGATAATGATAGGTAATCATGAGCCTACTTTTGATTGGTCAAAGTGTGAGACACATGAAGAGCCATTGCATCTTTTCTCTTACAAAGTTGATCACTGAGCACAGATCAATGGCTCTCCATGCGCCTCACACTCCGACCAATCAAAGCGGGCTCAAGATTACCTATCACTATCCTTACCTCCTAGAGCTATCTACTGAACAACTTATTTGTCGTGCAATGATTAATTCACGCTAACATTCCCCCTTAATTAAGCAATCCTTACAATACATATCTTATCTCTACATATTACAAATTTAACCTTTCTCAAAGTCTTGGTGAAAATATCAACACCATTATCATTTGCTCTGCAATACAATAAGTCAATCTCATTTCATTGTATCTTTTCTCTTACAAAGTGATATTAAATCTCAATGTGTTTTGACCTTGCATGGAAAACTGGATTGTCAGCCAATTTCATTGAACTTCAATTATCTACTTTGATTGATGTCGGTGCTTCTTGCCTTTCTCCCATATCTTCAAGAATATGCCTCATCCATATTACTTCACATGTAGCACTGCACAATGCTTTGTACTCAACTTCATGGAGGACGAGGAAACAATTGGTTGCTTCTTGTTGCTCCAAGACACAATTTTGGATCCTATATTGAATGCATATCCAGTGGTAAACTTTCTGTCATCTGGATCTCCCACCTAATCATAATTTGAATAACCTGTCAACTCAACATTCAAAGCATTAATGTATTCAATACCAAACTCATTAGTTCCATTTATGTATCAAAAGATCCTCTAGCCGTTTTTCCAATGGTTGTCATGTGGTTTCGCCATGAATTGGCTAAGTAGGCTGACAACATATGCAATATCAGGTTTGGTTGTGGTTAAGTAATTTAAACTTCCCACGAGTTGTTTATACAAGGTGCCATTCACTTCTTTTGTACCATCATTCACATAAAGTTTACAATTTTTTTTAATGGAGTAGACACTGATTTGCACTTATGCATTTTGAGCCTTTTCACAAGTTCTTTAGCATACTTACTTTGAGTAATAAAAGTCTTACCATCTTCCCTCCATACTTCAATACCTAGAGAATAATGCATTTGGCCAAGATCCTTCATGTTAAATACCTGTGATAAGTGTAATTTGAGTTCATCAACCAACATTGTAGCATTCCCTGTTATGACCAAATCGTCAACATACAATGAAATCAAAGCAATATG
>JZKD02S2128171.1:0-45874 GCA_000966675.3 Picea glauca
TATAAGTCTTCCATACACTGTCCTTCATCATGATTCTTCTGCTTGATTTCCTTTTGGTGAGTTCATATCAGGCTGGTAATGACTGGTTGTTTTGGAATCTTCATGTTCTTCTTTATCTTTTGGGTTCATGGAGTTTCTTCTGGATTCCATGCTCTAGAGATTCCACTTCTTCCATTCATCATTGTTTCATAGATATGGATGTTCAACCGGGAATACTTTAAGGCTTCTCTTCCAAAGGTCTTCTTCTGTGGTTGAGTTGAACACATACTGTCTTTCTATGGATTCTACCATGGATATATATTTTCATCATCTTCAATTGATCACAGGATTAGCTCCCTGCTATTCCTTGCTTCATGTAAGAGTGTATATAATCTGCTCCCTTCATCTGGCTTCTGTCTTTGTCCTTGTTGTCTTCTACAATATATAATAGAGTCCACGCTTCCATCTACAACCTTATTGTCTTCTGCAATATATAATAGAGTCCATGCTTCCATCTACAACCTTATTGTCTTCTACAATATATAATTGGCTTTCTTTCTCTTAACAAAGTCCATGCTTCCGTCTTAGTTGTCGTCATAAGTCTTTCCCATTTTTTCTTGTTGTCTGGCTTCTAAGTTTCTTCGGGATTGGTTCGTCTTATCTTGTAGTAGCTTCCACATGATTTGTATTTCATCCTTTCATATGTATTATCTAATGATATTCATTCTTATATTGTTGTTCTTCCATAGGTGTAGTTCTTCTTGGAACACATTATCTACCAAGGGATAGATATACAAGATATGTACAAAGACGATGCAAGCAAGATATGTACAGAAATAAGAAGAGTGTTGTTACCCTTTAGTAGAAGAAATCTCTTCCATCCTGCTTAGTCTTCTTTGTCGGTTCCTTTTCTTTGGCAATCGATGCTTCATGTTTCTTCTTCCTTTTCTTTAGCTCAGGACACTGATTCCTGTAGTGACCATACTTCTGACAGTTGAAGCATTGTATTTCTGAAATGTCTTTCTCTTGATTTGGCTTCCTCCTTGAACCAAACTTCCTTTTATTCTTGAAGTTCTTGAATCTTGTTGTGAAGGCCTGATCATCGTACTTATTTTGAGGTTTCTCTTTTGCATTGATCCTTGATTCTTCTTGAGCACAAAAATTCCAAATTTCTTCGAATGTCGGGTACTCCTTCCTTGTGTTCATGCTTGAGGAAAATGCATCCCATGTCTTGGGAAAACCATTGAGTACTATGTTCATGAATTCCTTTTCTAAATTGATCTCTTCAATAGCTTTTATTTGATCTCTTAGCTGGGAGATCCTTACAAAGTAGGATGTTATGTTATCATCATCATTCATCTTCATGCAACGAAGTTCATTCTTCAAACTCATAACTTGTCCAATGTTTCTGACTGAGAAGATATTAGTTAGGGCATCATACATCTTCTTCGATGAGTCAAGATGGGATATGTAGGGTATCAAGTGGTCTTTTATGGAATCCACTATGATACTCATGGCATTGATGTCAACGTCTTTGAACTTCTCCATAGATGCAAAATTCTGTGGTTCCTTCTCTTCTCCTTCTTTGAACTCTGGCTTCACGATCTTTCCTTTCACAATGTCCAACACTTTATTCTTAGCAAGGATGAGGTCAATCCTTTTCTTCGAGGCTCTAAAGTTGGAGGCTCCTTCTAGCTTGTTCTCAGACTTCATATAGTTTGTCATGGCTTGCTTGACTTGGTTAAACCCTAGATTTGACCAGAAATCCAAACTTCACATCTTGGCCTTCTGAGTGTACCAAGAGATATGTTGGGCTATGGTGCACTAATCTATTTAGAGATTAGGTCAATCTCGTCACTTAAGGTGCCTCAACAAGAGGTTTATGGTTTCTACAGTTGCTACTGCTAGTAACCCTAGTTGCAGTGCTTTTGGAAGCTTCTCCTGCTAGTAACCCTAGCGACAGTCCTTCAATGAGCTCAATGTCTAGAGGTTATGTTTCCTTCCATTGTTTTAGGCTGAATGAAGGGGTGTGGGCCCATAACTTGTTAGAATATATAATATGGTGTGCTTGTTTTACCATGACGATACCCTCATCTCCCAACCACAGGATGAAGCCTCCCTCCGAGCACCTTAACCTTGACCTTAGAATTCCTCCAGAAGCAAACCCTAGGCTAGATAGCCAAACAAAGAGTAGCACATCTCTCCCCAAGGATAGCGCATCACAAAAATATGATCAGATAGTCCAAACCCTAGCCAAGAGATATCCAAGCCAAATACTAAAACTTGCTGCTGCTGTAGCTGCACCTGGAATCCTCCTCCAAACCTGCGCACTAGCTACACCTGCAGTGCGCACTAACTGGGAAAACTGCAGTTCTGAGATATGAAAAATGAGAAACTGGCGCCCTGTATTTATAGTAATCCTGCCAGTTTACTGGGGCCGACTTCTCCTTCTGGGTAGGTGTCTGTTCAATATATTATTATTAATTTTGGTTGACTTCTTCTCTTGGAGGCTAATATCCTAATATAAATTATATTCTTGAGCCGACAAGGCTTCTAGGGTTATTAGCCAATTCATTAGGGTTTCTCTTGCTTCCCGGAGTCTTCTATTCTCGTCAGGTTCACATGTAGAGGTAAATACCTCCCGCAGCTACCATAATATTAACAGTGGGGTTGGTAAAATGATATGGATGAGGGTCATGATTGGCTGGTGGCAGACAAATGCTAGACAAGTGAAATAATAGATATAAAAAAAAAGGGAAACAACAAATCTCTCAATGAATAATCTATTGCAAGAATTTTAATACTTAAAATATCATTTCCAGACATTAAACATGTATCAAAAACACAATTACTCCCACAAGTTGCAATAAAACAAAATATTCACCACAACCTTATTTGTTTTACATATTGCGTATTAGTAATGATAAGTTATATAATAGTTGAAGGAAATCAAATGTACTTCGCACAGATCACAACTTCATTCAATATATGATAAAAGACACATGAAGATTTTTAAAAAACAATGTGATCAAAAGTATATTCACCAGGTAGAGATATTTAATCCATGCATAGAATAAGTTGAACCAACTTGATGTATTTATATTCCCCTCCCAAAATCCTAACCCTCAAAACATAAAAAGACTACATATTTATCAAATTTGCATAAGCTCTCGTCCATCTAGGTTAGAGGCTTAACTCTACACTACCAGTTGTAAAACAACTTATTAACTTAGCTAAACAATTGTTGGAGTATATGAATGTATACCTCTAGATTGAATTAATGAAAAAATATTTTGTATTATCACACATTAAAAGACCACTTATTAACTTAATCTAAATAGTCTTGAACTTTTAAACAACTAAAAATTGCTACCAACAATGAAACTAGACTGATGCATATGCTGGAGTGAACTGAGATTTGACAGAAAATGACTAGGAGTGATAGAATTGAGTTCTGTATTGAGCACTGGAATCCATGCTAGCTGTTGGAGGCCACTGGGAGATAATCAGATTTGTTGGCGGTGTTTTTCTTCAATTTGTCTCTTGGGGGGGAAGAAACAAGTCTTTTGGCGCTTTTCTGGACTCTTTGATATTCCTTTCATAGTATGGGCATATAGTTTCTCCAATTCCATATTATGGTGTTGTAAGGACTAGACCTACAAATTCAGTTATGTACCTTTTGACAATCACTTAGTTGTTGTCAGATGAGCAATATGATGAATTTGACTAGCTCAACATTCCTAGTTTGGTGTCATTAAACAAACTTCAAAATATGCAATAAAGGAGGATAAGACACTTCAAAAATTCAATGTTTGGGAGCTTGGGAGTGTAGAGTATACATATCTACCAAAGGAATGAACTCCTAGATTCATTAACCGACACTTTTCTAATTAGCACAAGATTAAGACTATAATCATTTTGATATTTTGACACTTCGGAGCTCCAGAGCTCTAGGGAACCATGTTTTCTCTGGATGAAAATATCCCAAAGTGACAATCTTGTAGATTCATTAATACATGCTTATCCTAAGCTAATTAAACCAATATTAGGATATTTTTACCATTGAATATTTTGGGAGTTCAGGACTCTCGCTCTTCGGTGTTTGGGAGTTTCTAAATGCAGAGTTGAGAATCTCCCGGAGTGACAATGTTGTGGAGTGAAGTGGTAGTGAGGCTCTGGAACTTTGGGTCCATGACACTTTAGAAGTTTGAAGGACTATGTTTTCTCTGAATTGAAATATTCCATATTAGTGATCTCCTAGATCTGATGTGGCCATATGATGTCATAATCGCTGATATGTCACAAAAAGTGAGTGACACATGTCACCTAAAAATGAAAAAATGGCATGCCCAAAGGTGCCTGAAATGAGTACTGTGTGTCATAATATATGAATTCAACACGTCTCGGTAGATGAACTTACCACATCTCAGTGTCTTTAGCATTTGGGGCTCTGGGGAACTTTGTTTGCTTTGGATGAAAATTTTCTGGAGTGACAATCTCACAAAGTCATTAACCAACACTTTTGCTAATTAACCCGAGATTAAGATATTTTATCATTAAGAATTTTGGGACTTCGAAACTCCAGGTCTTCGAGGTTTGGGAGATTTTGAATGCTGATTATACATATCTCCCAAATAACTAACTTTGCAGAGTGACATGGCATCATGATGTTATAGTTAGTGACATGTCAATAAAAGAAGAGTGAAACATTTCACCTGGAAAAGAGTATATGATGTAACCAAAGTATCAAAAATGAGTTCCACGTGTCATCTAGAATCAACCGACAAGTGGCATATGATGTCAGCGAAAAAATACTTAGACACTGACAATTCAAGGCTTCGACACTTTGGAGTTTCGTGCTTGTTATGAACCAAAACCTCCTAGATAAATGAACTCATGAAGTAAAGCGACAGTGGGGGTCCACTCTGTCCCTTCACGGGTTCACACTTGTTGTTAAACCTCGTGAGATTTTGAAACTCTAACTACACAAGAGTCATTGATCTGAATTGATTGTTGGATCTCCATCATCGAAAATTTAACCTGTCTGTTTGCTCATAATCTAAGCCCAAAATCCACTGCTTTGAATTGCTACATTTTTCTTTTGTATATTTCTTATGCAAACAAAGGACTTGGTCGACCCGTTGCATGCCCAATTAGTGATAAACATGATGAAAAGTATTTTCAAACTCAAACTAGAACATGTAATCACCTTTCAAGAAATCAAAAGATGGTGAAAAATGAGTGAAGATAGGTAGGGGCCACTGAGGATGAATGATTAAATCATGGAGATTAATCTTAGCAAACACCAAAACAAAAATCAGACTTGATGGATGTATAGGGTAAAGGAGGGAAAGGGAAGGGCTGCAGACCTAGGTTACAACATTAGATCCAATGGAGGATAACACTTCCCTGTGAGGTTCTAAGAATGGTAGATCAATTTCCTTACCTCTCAAAACCCCACTCCCACTTGATATAACATATGTCTGTTTTTGTTTGTTATCCATGTATATATGCTTCTACTGACATGTGCACTATCTTCATCCTATGATTCATTTTCATATACATTGATAACCAAATCCTTTAAAACAAGGGCCAACCTGATCTTCACATTTGACCTCAACTTATTAATGAGTTTGGTACAAGGTTTTCACACTATGTCTTGTACAACATGTTTTTCTCCCTCCTTCTCTGATGGATTTTCCATATTCTTAAAACCTACTAGTTTGTTGGAAGCAACAAAGTCTTTCATTAGTGAAAGCATGGTCCTCTTGACTTTTCTTTTGATTATTTGACTTGATTTCAAGTTTCATTGTCATGTCCAGCTCTCATATTCGACCCTAAGCATGATATTAGCATGTGATTGTGGAGGTTGTCGAGGGTGGTTTGGATCCACACCACTCTGACTTCCACAATCAACCACCAATTTCCACATACTTCACAAGCTATACCATGGTTTTGATTGTGGAACCTCTCTAGGAGATTAACGTTTGGGCGCTTTTTATTTCTAGAATGAAGTTTGAGTTGTTGATCAATTTTGCAATCTGCAATATGGGTGACCCTACTATTTTAGAGAGCATGCTAATGTTTTATCCTTCTACCAATTTTAAAATTCTTCCAACAATATTTAGAGATGGCGCCTACTTTTCCTATCCTCAAAAAGAAGATCAAACCAACAACACTAACACACCCCAGAGCCTTTTTTTGGCTATGGAGTTTTTATTCAAAAATAAACTAACTAATCAAATGAAAATGAAAAAGGAAATAAACTATGGTACAATATGGACCTTCCCTCATTATTTCAAGAAAAATAGTTTTTCAGGAAGCACCCATTTACTCGGNAACAAATCTCTCAATGAATAATCTATTGCAAGAATTTTAATACTTAAAATATCATTTCCAGACATTAAACATGTATCAAAAACACAATTACTCCCACAAGTTGCAATAAAACAAAATATTCACCACAACCTTATTTGTTTTACATATTGCGTATTAGTAATGATAAGTTATATAATAGTTGAAGGAAATCAAATGTACTTCGCACAGATCACAACTTCATTCAATATATGATAAAAGACACATGAAGATTT
The DNA here is from genome assembly GCA_000966675.3 of Picea glauca. NCBI lineage: Eukaryota > Viridiplantae > Streptophyta > Pinopsida > Pinales > Pinaceae > Picea > Picea glauca. Next base: position 6,570 of record JZKD02S2128171.1, read on the forward strand.
TTAAAAAACAATGTGATCAAAAGTATATTCACCAGGTAGAGATATTTAATCCATGCATAGAATAAGTTGAACCAACTTGATGTATTTATATTCCCCTCCCAAAATCCTAACCCTCAAAACATAAAAAGACTACATATTTATCAAATTTGCATAAGCTCTCGTCCATCTAGGTTAGAGGCTTAACTCTACACTACCAGTTGTAAAACAACTTATTAACTTAGCTAAACAATTGTTGGAGTATATGAATGTATACCTCTAGATTGAATTAATGAAAAAATATTTTGTATTATCACACATTAAAAGACCACTTATTAACTTAATCTAAATAGTCTTGAACTTTTAAACAACTAAAAATTGCTACCAACAATGAAACTAGACTGATGCATATGCTGGAGTGAACTGAGATTTGACAGAAAATGACTAGGAGTGATAGAATTGAGTTCTGTATTGAGCACTGGAATCCATGCTAGCTGTTGGAGGCCACTGGGAGATAATCAGATTTGTTGGCGGTGTTTTTCTTCAATTTGTCTCTTGGGGGGGAAGAAACAAGTCTTTTGGCGCTTTTCTGGACTCTTTGATATTCCTTTCATAGTATGGGCATATAGTTTCTCCAATTCCATATTATGGTGTTGTAAGGACTAGACCTACAAATTCAGTTATGTACCTTTTGACAATCACTTAGTTGTTGTCAGATGAGCAATATGATGAATTTGACTAGCTCAACATTCCTAGTTTGGTGTCATTAAACAAACTTCAAAATATGCAATAAAGGAGGATAAGACACTTCAAAAATTCAATGTTTGGGAGCTTGGGAGTGTAGAGTATACATATCTACCAAAGGAATGAACTCCTAGATTCATTAACCGACACTTTTCTAATTAGCACAAGATTAAGACTATAATCATTTTGATATTTTGACACTTCGGAGCTCCAGAGCTCTAGGGAACCATGTTTTCTCTGGATGAAAATATCCCAAAGTGACAATCTTGTAGATTCATTAATACATGCTTATCCTAAGCTAATTAAACCAATATTAGGATATTTTTACCATTGAATATTTTGGGAGTTCAGGACTCTCCCTCTTCGGTGTTTGGGAGTTTATGAATGCAGAGTTGAGAATCTCTCGGAGTGACAATGTTGTGGAGTGAAGTGGTAGTGAGGCTCTGGAACTTTGGGTCCATGACACTTCAGAAGTTTGAAGGACTATGTTTTCTCTGAATTGAAATCTTCCAGATTAGTGATCTCCTAGATCTGATGTGGCCATATGATGTCATAATCGCTGACATGTCACAAAAAGTGAGTGACACATGTCACCTAAAAATGAAAAAATGTTATGCCCAAAGGTGCCTGAAATGAGTACTGTGTGTCATAATATATGAATTCAACACGTCTTGGTAGATGAAGTTACCACATCTCAGTGTCTTTAGCATTTGGGGCTCTGGGGAACTGTGTTTGCTTTGGATGAAAATTTTCTGGAGTGACAATCTCACAAAGTCATTAACCAACACTTTTGCTAATTAACCCGAGATTAAGATATTTTATCATTAAGAATTTTGGGACTTCGAAACTCCAGGTCTTCGAGGTTTGGGAGATTTTGAATGCTGATTATACATATCTCCCAAATAACTAACTTTGCAGAGTGACATGGCATCATGATGTTATAGTTAGTGACATGTCAATAAAAGAAGAGTGAAACATTTCACCTGGAAAAGAGTATATGATGTAACCAAAGTATCAAAAATGAGTTCCACGTGTCATCTAGAATCAACCGACAAGTGGCATATGATGTCAGCGAAAAAATACTTAGACACTGACAATTCAAGGCTTCGACACTTTGGAGTTTCGTGCTTGTTATGAACCAAAACCTCCTAGATAAATGAACTCATGAAGTAAAGCGACAGTGGGGGTCCACTCTGTCCCTTCACGGGTTCACACTTGTTGTTAAACCTCGTGAGATTTTGAAACTCTAACTACACAAGAGTCATTGATCTGAATTGATTGTTGGATCTCCATCATCGAAAATTTAACCTGTCTGTTTGCTCATAATCTAAGCCCAAAATCCACTGCTTTGAATTGCTACATTTTTCTTTTGTATATTTCTTATGCAAACAAAGGACTTGGTCGACCCGTTGCATGCCCAATTAGTGATAAACATGATGAAAAGTATTTTCAAACTCAAACTAGAACATGTAATCACCTTTCAAGAAATCAAAAGATGGTGAAAAATGAGTGAAGATAGGTAGGGGCCACTGAGGATGAATGATTAAATCATGGAGATTAATCTTAGCAAACACCAAAACAAAAATCAGACTTGATGGATGTATAGGGTAAAGGAGGGAAAGGGAAGGGCTGCAGACCTAGGTTACAACATTAGATCCAATGGAGGATAACACTTCCCTGTGAGGTTCTAAGAATGGTAGATCAATTTCCTTACCTCTCAAAACCCCACTCCCACTTGATATAACATATGTCTGTTTTTGTTTGTTATCCATGTATATATGCTTCTACTGACATGTGCACTATCTTCATCCTATGATTCATTTTCATATACATTGATAACCAAATCCTTTAAAACAAGGGCCAACCTGATCTTCACATTTGACCTCAACTTATTAATGAGTTTGGTACAAGGTTTTCACACTATGTCTTGTACAACATGTTTTTCTCCCTCCTTCTCTGATGGATTTTCCATATTCTTAAAACCTACTAGTTTGTTGGAAGCAACAAAGTCTTTCATTAGTGAAAGCATGGTCCTCTTGACTTTTCTTTTGATTATTTGACTTGATTTCAAGTTTCATTGTCATGTCCAGCTCTCATATTCGACCCTAAGCATGATATTAGCATGTGATTGTGGAGGTTGTCGAGGGTGGTTTGGATCCACACCACTCTGACTTCCACAATCAACCACCAATTTCCACATACTTCACAAGCTATACCATGGTTTTGATTGTGGAACCTCTCTAGGAGATTAACGTTTGGGCGCTTTTTATTTCTAGAATGAAGTTTGAGTTGTTGATCAATTTTGCAATCTGCAATATGGGTGACCCTACTATTTTAGAGAGCATGCTAATGTTTTATCCTTCTACCAATTTTAAAATTCTTCCAACAATATTTAGAGATGGCGCCTACTTTTCCTATCCTCAAAAAGAAGATCAAACCAACAACACTAACACACCCCAGAGCCTTTTTTTGGCTATGGAGTTTTTATTCAAAAATAAACTAACTAATCAAATGAAAATGAAAAAGGAAATAAACTATGGTACAATATGGACCTTCCCTCATTATTTCAAGAAAAATAGTTTTTCAGGAAGCACCCATTTACTCGGACTCCAAAAATCTCAGTATCATATATATTGTACAAAAAAAATGTATGATTGTCCAGAACCTCAACGAGCTTAAAAGGACCAAACCAGAGGTTATCAAACTTACTGTGCTTAGAATTTTCTTCCCTTCTGGCATCCCACCGCAAGACCAGGTCGCCTTATTGAAATATATCCTTATTGGTTTTCTTCTCAAAAGATGACTTGATCTTTCTTTGGTATGCCTCAGTTATCTAATTCAGTGTTTCTCTCTTTTGTTGAACCTCTATAATATGAAATATTCTCCTCTGGATGTCATTTCGCTCCTCCTTTTCTTCCTATAGTAATTTTAGAGCTAGTATACCGAGTTGACTAGGGAAGGAAACATCTATCCCATAAACTAATTGAAATGGTAAGGTCCCTAGGGCTCTCTTGGTGTTGGTCTTATCAGCCCATAAGGCGTATTTAAGTTTAGAGTCCCAGGATTTATTATTTTCAGTCAACAAATTCTTGATGATCTTGATGAGAGTCTTGTTTGATGACTCATCCAACCCATTCCCTTGAGGATAATAGGGAGTGGAATGTGTCAAGTAAATGTTATGGCTGCAACAAAATTCGATCATGGATTTGGACTTGATTACCTGGGAATTGTTTGTTATAAGATTTCTAGGGAAACCAGACTTGTCAAAGATATTGGTTTAAAAAAAAAATCATAATCACCTTGTCAGTAGCGTTCCTGGTGGGCACAAACTTGATCCATTTGGTAAAGTAATCAGTGGCAGTGAAAATCCACTTGTGCTGCCCATTGGAGGGTGGATTTATCTCACCTATGAAATCTAATCCCCATTGCTGAAAGAGGCCACTGGTAGTGATAGGTTTTAAGGGAAGGGAGAGTAATTTTCTTTTTCTTGCAAACTTTTGACATTCATTGCATGCCCTTACTATAGTGAATACATCCGAGAAGAGGGTGGGCCAGTACTACTCTTCTTGTAGGATCTTGAGGGATGTAGCTTTCTAATACTAGTCTCCTCCAAAAAATCCCATGTACATATCTTTTGTGACTTGTTTAGCTTCATTTTCATCAAGAAATTTTAATAGGATCCCAACAAGATCCCTTCAATACAGGTTTTGATTTAAAATGAATAATTTTATAGATTTTAATTTGAGATACCTAGCCCTCATCTTCTTCAAATTTGGTGGGCATTCTAGGTTTTGTAGAAAGTAAATAACATATTTGTACCAAGGTGAAGAAGAGTAGTTTTCAAATACCTTCATGTTGTCTTGTCCATACTGCATCCTGGGTGCATCGTATTAGGTTAAGGTATGATGCAATTCCAGTACCTTATAGTTTTATTCTGATAATAACTTGGCAAGTCTCTGCCCCTTAATAAGATTGGTGTGATTTATGTGCAGGTCATATTCCAACAATTTGAAAATCCATTTCCCTCTTTTCCCTTCACTATATGAATGGAACAAAATATATTTTACACTACTACTATGAACATAGGTTGTTATGCTAGAGTGTAACACATAAACCCTAAAGGCTTTCAACGCTTTGACCAATGCATAGGCCTGCTTTTATAAAATGTCATACTTCATCTCAACATCTTAGAGGGATTTTCTAAAAAATGTTATGGGTTGTTCATGCCCTTCTTGACTCTTTTGCAGTAGCACAACTGAAATGGTTTCCTTGGAGGCAAAAGAAAATATAAATAACTCTTTGGCATAGCTAGGGTTGACTAATACAGGGAATTCAAACAAATCTTTTTTGACCCTTTGGAATGTTGATTTTTCCTCCTGTGACCACTTGATAACATCATATTTCTTCAGCATGTTGGTGATAGACCTTATGATTTCAACAAAGTTCGAAACAAAGCATCTTAAAAAAAATATTTTTCCTATAAAAGACTGAATAGACTTCTTGTTTCTGGGGATTACAATTTCCTGAATGGCCTCCACTGTCTTAGGGTCTATTTTTGTACCTCTTTATGATATGATGTGACCTAGGAGTTTACCTTCTAGCATAGAAAAGTGGGACTTTGTGGGATTCAAATAAATCCCATACCTTATACATTTTCGGAAAATCTGCTCAAGGTGTTGTAAATGCTCATCATCTGATTTGAAGAAAATGGTGATGTCATGCAAATATATAACCATAAATTTGCATTTCTCCCCCATGAAGGCTACATCCATAGCCCTATGAAAGGTGGCCCCTATGTTCATCATCCCAAAGGGAATTTTTTTGTACATAAATGTCCCCCATGGTGTGGTGAATTTTTTTTTTCTTTGTCTTCTTCACATACCGATATCTGGTTATAACTAGAGTAACTGTCCCGCAAGAAAATTATGTGGGAAGCTACTACCCTTCGCAAAATATGGTCCATATTGGGGAGGGGGTATTTTTATTTTATGGAACACTTGTTGAGATTTAAAAAATCCACACACAAGTGTATTTCCCCACTCTTTTTTCTCATAGGTACAAAGATGGCCACCCAATCTGAGTCCCTCAAGGACACAATAATTCTAGCATCAAGCATTATTTTAATCTCTTTTTCAATTATGGAAATTAGCATGGGATTAAATTTCCCGATATTGTGTATAAATGCCTTAGAAACAACCTTCAAAGGCATCTTGTGTTGGATTATTTCATTGTCAAATGTCTTCAAATATTCATACAACCATGCCAAAATATTAGTGAAATTTTTCATGAGGTTCTGATTTAAAATATAGGATTTTATAGATTTTAATTTGAGAGACTTGGCCCTCATCTTATTCAAATCTGGTGGACATTATATGTGTTGCAGAAAGTAATTAACATCTATGTACCAAGGTGAACAAGAGTAGTTTTCAAATACATGCATGTTGTCTTGTCCATACTACGTCATGGGCGCATCATATTGGGTGAAGGTATGATGCAATTCCAGTACCTTACAGTTTGATTATGATAATAACTTGGCAAGTCACTGCCCCTAAATTACCTTGGAGTGATTTATGTGTAGGTCATATTCCAAAAATTTGACAATCAATTTCCCTCTTTTCCCTTCACTATTTGGTTGGACCAAAATCTATTTGACACTACTGCTAGGAACATAGGTTGTTATGCTAGACTGTAACACATACACCCTGAAGTGTTTCAACGCTTTCACCAAGGCATAGGACTGATTTTATCAAATTTAATACTTCAACTCAGCATCTCGGAGGGCTTTGCTGAAAAAGGCTATGGGTTGTTCATGCCCTTCTCGATTCTTTTGCAATAGCACAAATGCAATGGTTTCCTTGGAGGCAAAATAAAATATAAAGAACTCATTGGCATAGTCAGGGATGACTAATATAGGGGATTCAAACAAAGATTGTTTGATCCTTTGGAATTTTGATTTTTCCTCCTATGACAACTTGATAACATCATCTTTCTTCAACATGTTGGTGATAGGCCTTATGATTTCACCAAAGTTTGGCACAAAGCGCCTTAAAAATTTTATTCTGCCTATAAAAGACTGAATAGACTTCTTGTTTATGGGGATTGCAATTTATTGAATGGCCTCCACTCTCTTAGGGTATATTTTTATACCTCTTTATGATATGATGTGACCTATGAGTTTACCTTCTAGCATAGAAAAGTGGGACTTTGAGGGATTCAAAGAAATCCAATACCTTTTACAGTTTTGGAAAATCTGCTCAAGGTGATGTAAATGCTCATCATCTGATTTGGAGAAAATGGTGATGTCCTCAAAATATATAATCATAAGTTTTTATCTCACCCCCACGAAGGCTACATCCATAGCCCTCTAAAATATGGCCCCTGCGTTCATCAAACCAAAGGGCATTTTTTCATACATAAATTTCCTCCATGTTGTGGTGAATGTTGGTTTTTCTTTGTCTTCTTCACATACCGATATCTGGTTATAAATAAAGTACCCGTCCAGCAAGGAAATTATGTGGGCACCTACTACCCTTTGCAAAATATGGTCCATATTAGGTAGGGGTTAGTTTTATTTTAGGGAACACATGTTGATATTTCATAAATCCACGCACAATCATATTTCCCCACTTTTTTTCTCCCAGGTACCAAGATGGCCACCCAATCTAAGTACCTCAAGAAAACAATAATTCTAGCATGAAGAATTTTTTTCATCTCTTTTTCAATTATGGACATTAGCACGGGATTAAAATTCCTGATCTTCTATCTGAATTCCTTAGAACCAACTTCAAAGGGATCTTGTGTTGGATGATTTCAATGTCAAATGTCTTCAAATCTTCATACGACCATGCAAAAATATCAGAAAAAAATTTCATTAGGTCGACATACGACCATGTTGTCATGAATTTTTATGGCATCTCCCTTGGAGACATCATGACTGTCAAATAACCTTTCCAGGGGCACTAGACCCCTGGGGTTGTGGTTTTTTTTTAGTTTTGAAATGTTGTGGCCAGCCACCTTATTCAACAATTGCGATGTTTGTTGATAAGACGATTCATCATCTACACCCTCTTGATCTATTGAGATACTAGAGAATTCTTCAATGGTCTGTAGAAATATTTGTAGCTCCATCTCATTGACTTTCCAGTGCATTATGTTGTCTGGTATAGCTATCCTATGTATGCCTTCCACCTGATACTTGATATTTGGGTCAATGGGAGGTCTAAAAGTTCTAGCAACCAATGCCAAAGAATCCTCCTTTTTATTTCTCTCTCCATGAATGAAAGAGATATTAAATTCCAGGAAGAAGTTGTCAACCAGAACCCACACCTTATTCATGTATTGTTTGAGCCTTTGTTGCTTAGCTTGATAGGTTTTTTTGAATTGATTGATAATTAACTTAGAATCACCAAAGACTTCCAAACTTCCAATCGATGTGTCTTTAGCATCCCTCAATCCAAGCACTATAGCTTCATATTAAGCTATATTATTAGTAGTCTCAAATTCCATCTTATAAGAGAGCATTATAATCTCCTACGTAGGGGAAATGACGACTATCATAGCCCAAGAACCTTCCTTTGATGAAGAGTCATATAAACACAGCTTCCACACTTTGTTCTTTTGATCTGTCAATGATTGATTTTTTCATTTGATGATTGTAATTTTTGGTTCCTCATTATTTAGGTGAAAAATAGATGAGTCGATCTCATCTTCAACAACATAAATTGGGTGATTTCTTGGATTCTAATGGTCACTAATGATATACATGAATATGACCTCCCTGTATAGCCTCCTATGTTCTCCCCAGGAAACAAGGATGGTGGCATATGTGAGGTCCATTTGTAATGATCCTCCAACCTTCTTAGCCCACGTCCTGGAAAAACGCATACCAAACTGGGGGGATCTCAGCCACAACAATGTCCATCACTACACTCTTCATGGGAAACTGTGCCAAAGAAACCACCATATATTTTATTAATCCCAAACATTTGAATTTTTTGGATTCAAAGGAGTAAAGGTCCTGGTAGGGCTTGGTGATATCCAGACCTAGTTCCTCCATAACAACCTTAGGCATGACACTGGGTGTGGCACCTAAGTCCATGAGACAATTATGTAGGATATTGTCATGGAAATTTAAAGATATATATAATGGTGGAGAGACATCAAGGCCATCCTCAATATGTAGGCCCAAAGTAATGGATGGGTTTTCATCCTGCAGACTAATTACATTAGAAGTTACAACAAAAGTAGGTGGTTTCATAACCTTCATAATTGATTGCTTGAAAGGCTCATTTTTCAACAATTATGAGAGAGGTATAGGGATATTTATATTTCTCATCTCATGCTATAGGATAAAATATGATTTTTTCCTATCATCTTCCTTTACTTCAGGGATAACATGTTTAAATGGAGGGGGATGGTGAGCTTTAGCTAATGCACCCTTGCTTGGATTTGTCTTGGTAGGAAATTGTAATTTTTTGTTCTGATTAGAGGTGGTGGCTTTGGGAGTGCCTATTCTAGGCCTCAAGTAATATTTCTTTTGGGACTGGACTTGAATAAATCCCTCTTCCCCTATCTGAATATTGAACTGATTTGACAGTTGTGCTACCTCATAATCTTGTTGCATTAAGTGACTAATGTAAAAATATGTTTCATTGAAAAGTACATCATCATTGTCCACATCATCCCCATCTACATCCATATCCTCAATCTGATTGTTTTGGAAAGGAGGTACTACTCTTTGGTCATCCACATTCCTCCTCTCTCTCTACATTATTAGAGGACAATCATTCGGCCTTCTAAACAGGCTAGAATTTTTATTCTTATCCCCTTGAAAACCTCGGTTTGGTTGTTTAGATTCCCATTTTAGCTTAGTTATTTCAGATGTCAAATACTTCAAAGTTTTGGTCATTTCATCAAGTTTGGGATCATATGTGGCTAGGTTAGAAGAGGCATGGGAGTCCTCTCTCTCTTTCTTCTTGTCCTTTTCAGATCTAGTCTTTAACTGGGATGATGCCAAGATGTTGGATTCAACCTCAATGGTTGCTTCTTGCATGGAAAACAAGATGGTGGATCTTCTCTCCCTCGGAAGACGGGAGAAATAAGCATCAAATTCATTGGCATAAGTGATATTGGTGGATGCTTCAGTTGGTTTTATCTCATATGGGATCCTACCATACATCTTGTCGAATCTCTTGGTAAAGTCTGAAATAGACTCACCATTATTTATCTTAAGGGCCCCAAACTTAATGATGTAATAGAGATAATATCTTCTATCTCCACATTTATTTATTTAAGATTCATATAACGAATAAATATCTACAATGGAGGCTAGAGGGAGGCCCTGGAACAATTTTCTTACCTCCCCATCAAGTCTTTGTACAAACAAACTCATCCACACATATGCATAGTCAATGTTAAAGTTGTCTGCAAAGTTGTAGAAGGCTACCAGATGTTCCTCAGCTGGCACATCCCATTCCCCATTATATATTGGTAAATATTTCATGTAATCTCTGGCTGGAGGTGCATGTAAGCCTACATGCAAAACTAGGGGTGCATATCTGGCAACAATTATGGCATTCATCCTGTTAGCAACCATTTCTTGGGAAATATGAATCTGAAGATTTATTTGAGATACATGGGTGGATGTTGGACTGTATGATGAAGTAGAGGTAGGAGTTGAAGGTGTCTGCACTTCCTTGGAATTGTGATTATCGGGGCTAGGAAATTCAAGGTTCTTGTGAAAATGGAAAATAAAGTAGATTCTTTAGGTGCAAAGTTTCCCTTGGGGGGCGAGGTATATCTCTGAGCGAAGGTTAATTTTCTTAGTTTCCTTTCTGGCTCATAGACTATTGTGTGCTTCTCAGGGTTGGGATGAGCCTTAGTGGCTTTGATGTGCTCATATTTGGATCTATTGAATCATTTTTTGGGAGCCAATATTTATTTTGTGAAGTTTACTCAGTGGAGTCGCTAGGTGAAAGGTGGAATTCTAAAGGTGTCTAATCTTTGTTCACCATCAAAGTTCATATATGATAGTTGTCTTTCTCCCAGGGAAATATATTTCATTAATCTATCCCGGGAAATGGTGCCAGAGGATGTTGGTCCTAAAGTATGCACCTGACTGCTGAAGGGAAGAGCTAGGCCATCTCAAGTTTAGAATGGTTGATTTTTTAATTTTGTTGGTCATTAGAGGGTTTTTTTTACCAAGAAAATGTTGGAGAAATTTATATTTTCGACACACTAGTTCAGTGGGAGTTAACTGACTAGTTCTATTTTATACTTTCTAATCTTAGGCCATCACTATTATGCATGCATTCCTAATTATAGGATTTCATTGATTATATGAGTGAATATCACTCACTCATTGATAAGATAATAATATGCATTGATTCTCATTCTTCATTGTGTATGTCTCTTCCTTTTCTTGATAAGATTTGTTTGTGTATGCTTTAGCTAGATTTCTTTCCCAGGTTTTCATGAAACACTGACATGGTATCAGATCTACACTACTTGGAGCAAGCTAGACAAGCCAAAGAATAAGGAAAACCGGAGTTTCCACGAGCTAAATCTATGGTCTTACATTTTAGCAGTTATTTCTCCAGAAGTATTAATTTTTTGAGCAAACAACCCACACGAGAAGTAAATAGACCCATTTTGCAAGTGGGTTTTCAACCGTTTGGTGATATTCCTCACCATTTTCTCATAAATTAAGTCATAAGATAGCCTCCTGAAACTGATATGAATCCATGGTCGTGCCTTTCAGTAGTGATTTCTCCCAAAATGTTAAGTTTTGAGGAAATGACCCACATGAGGAGTAAATTGACCCATTCTGCAAGTGATTTTTCAACCATTTAGCGAGATTCCTCATTGTTTGCTTAGAAAGTAAGCCGTAAGATAGCCTCCTGAAACTTATATGAATCTGTGGTTGTACCTTTCTACAATGATTGCTCCCAAACTATTATGTTTTTCAGGAAACAAATTGTGTGGAAAGTAAATTGACCCATTATACAAGTGGGTTTTCAATCGTTTGGCGATATTCCTCACCGTTTGCTTCAAAAGTAAGTCGAAAGATCATCTCTTAAAATTGATACGAATTTTCACTTAAACTACCCTTTCTGTCATGATTTCTTAAATTTTCACTTGCATATTGAAAGTAAATTTTTAAAGGTTTTTAGAAACAATGGGAGAGATGGATAGGACAACTATTATACAATCAAATTTGGTCGTAATCCTCACACCATACAATTATTTTGATTGGAAGCCCAAGGCAGAATTCCAACTCAGAAGGAAAGGACTGTATAATTTGATGATGGAAACAGAAACAGAACCTGCATCAGCGATTGAGAAGATGATATGGGTGAACCATAAGGATGAGGCCACATGACTACTTCTTGAGTTAATCTCCACTAATTTCTGGTTTCATGTCACCGTATGCAATACTCCAAACGAGATCCAAACCACCTTGGAAGGACTCTTTGGAAAGCAGGATGAGATGCGAGATAATATGCTTGAGGTAGAGTTGAATATGTTAGACCCTAAAAGTTTTGATAATATACATGATTTATTTACTAAATTTAAATCTTTGATTTTGAGCTTGGGTGAATGTGGTATTGACAGGTCTACATAAGAGAAACAACTTATTCTAACAATTTTGGCCAAGCTAGGACCAGAATATATTGTATATGTCTCCAATTTCCATTCTGGAAGATGTCTTTTTGGAACAAATTGGAAAATGCCTACGTTGGCTCAGTTCATTGATTCTCTTACACAAGAGCAGAAAAAACTCATATAGATGGGCCTAATCAAAGATCCCAAAGCACATGCACTCACCATGCATGATGGAAAAGGGTCATCCAAACAAAACGAGAAGGGGGGGTATTCCAAACCCTTTAATGATTCTTCAGGTTCCAAAGACTCTTCATATTCCAAGAAGGCAAATAAGGGAAAGAAATGCACTTACTGTAATAAATTGAATCTTGAAGAATCTACATGCACAAGCACTTCAACAGAACAACCTTAGAAACTTTATTCCAGACGGAGTCAAGAAGCAGAAGGAAGAATATCATGATCCTAAGAAAGGTAATCATCATGCTCTGGTTGCAATTCATTCCTCATTTGATTCATGGATTATAGATTCTGGTGCATCCTATCATATGGAAATGAAAGAGGAAGTTTTCTCTTCTTTGAGTCCATGATCAAGACCCCATATTCTCATGGGGGATGATACTCTAGTAGCAGTAGCAGGAGAAGGAAGAGTGGAACTCCATAATGGAAGTTTTGAGAATGTTCTACATGTTCCAAAGATTTCTATGAATCTGCTCTTAGTTTATCAGATCACTTAGAAAGGTAAAAAGGTTGAATTTACATCAGATTCAGTTTTCGTAATTGACATGCATGACAATTCCATCATTGAAATTGGTGAGGTGGATCACAAGTCAAGGTTGTATAAATTCACTAATTTTTCTGACGATGAATCCTCTTTTCTGCTTACACATAAGGAGATTACTTTTCATGCACCTCCAGTGAAAGATGCATATACTCTTTTTCTTCCATCAGTTTCAGACATCATAGATGATTCCATACACTCAGATTCTATACATGGAAATAAGTTGGTAGTACATCCAGATAAGAAGCTAGCATCAGAGCTTCAATAGATTCCCAAGAAGGGACAGACCACACTTCAGCCAACAAGAAACCTTGCAATGAATCAATTGGATTCGAGGATGACTCAATATCGACATGAGGAGCCTTCTCATGTACTTTCATCTTCAGAACTTGCGATTCCCATGCATTTCTATATGGTTCAATCTACTAATCCACAAAACTACAATAGGGTTGTGGGAAATCGATTATGGAAAGCAACCATGAACGAGGATAATGACTCTCTCCTAGAGAATCAAACTTTCAGTAAGAAGAAGTTTCAGACTTTGCGATATCGTCTTGCAATGAAGAACATAGTTTCCTAGAAGCTACCATTTTCTTCTTTTGATACATTATCTTTTGAGGTTGGGTTTTATTCCCATGCGGTTTTCCCTCTTTCCTCACTTTTCTTCAGTGTTCATTAGTTGCATTGTACATGAGTACCTAATATGGCCTAGTAGTCAAGACTCATTTTTTATTCCATAGTGATGTTCAGGGGGGTGTTGGAGAAATTTATATTTTCATCACACTAGTTTAGTGGGAGTAACACTAGTTCAGTGGGAGTTAACTGACTAGTTCTATTTTAGACTTTCTAATCTTAGACCATAACTATTATGCATGCATTCTTAATTATAGGATGTCATTGCCTATATGAGTAAATATCACTCACTCATTGATAAGATAATAATATGCATGAATTCTCATTCTTCATTGTGTATATCTCTTCCTTTTCTTGATAAGCTTTGTTTGTGTATGCTTTAGCTAGATCTCCTATCCAGGTTTCAATGAAACACTGATAGACTAGAGCATGGTGGGTTTGGAAAAATTATATGGATGATGTCCTCCTTGGCTGGTGGCACACAATTGATAGAGAAGTGAAATAATAGAGATAAAAACAAAGGGAAAAAACAAACCACTCAATGAATAATATGTTGCAAGAAGCTTAATACTTAAAATATCATTTCAAGACATTAAACATGTATCAAAAACACAATTAATCCCACAGGTTGCAACAAAAACAAATCTTCACCATAAAATTAGTTGTTTTACAGGTTGTGTATTAGTAAAGATAAGTTATAAAATAGATGAAGGAAATCAAATGTACTTTGCATAGATCAAAACTGCATTCAAGATAATATAAAAGAAACATGAAAATTAGGATGAAACATTGTCATCAAAATTATATTCACCAGGTAGAGAGATTTAATCCATGCATATAATATGTTCAACCAATTTTATGTATTGATATTCTTATCCTAAAAACCGAACCCTCAAATAACACAAAAACTGCATATTTATCAAATTTGCAGAGGATCTAGTCCATCTGGGACTGAGGCTTAACTCTACACTACTAGTTGTAAACCTACTTATTAAGTTAGATAAAACACTGCTGGAGTATATGAATGTAAATTTATAACTTGAATTAATAAAAAAAAGGAGTGGTTCTTATCACACATAAATACCACTTGTTAAGTTAATCTAAACAATGTTGAACTTTTAAACAACTAAAAACTACTACTAGCAATGAAACTATACTGATGCATATACTGGGGAGATCTGAGATTTGAAAGAAATTGAATAGGAGTGACAGAATGTATTTTTGTATCAAGAACTGGCATCCATGCACACTGTTGGAGGCCACTCAGAGATAAATGGATGTCTTGGCAGTGTTTTTCTTCAATTTATATCCTGGGGGGAAGAAGCAAGTCTTATGGTGTTTTTTCAGAGTCTCTGATATTCGTTATGTAGTCTAGGTGTGTGATTTCTCCAATTCTCGATTATGGAGTTGCAAGGACTGGACCTGCAGCTTCAGTTATGTACCTATTGACAATCATCGATCTTCTATCAAATAAGCAATATGATTCATTTTCATGGCTTGACATTCCTAGTTTGGTGTCATATAAAAAAATTCAAAATATGCAATAAAGGAGGATAATCCACTTTGTAAATTTGTTGTTTGGGAGCTTCAGAGTGCAGAGTATACACATCTCCCAGAGGAGTGAACTCCCAGAGTGACAATGTTGCAGAGTGATGTGGCAGTGAGGCTTTGGAACTTCAGGGCTCTGACACTTCGGAGCTTCGGAGGACTATGTTTTCTCTTAATTGAAATATTTCTAAGTGGTGATCTCCTAGATCAAACATGGCCATGTGATGTCATAATCACTAGCATGTCGCAAAAAGAGAGTGACATGTGTCACATGAAAATGAGTAGATGATTTGCCCAAAGGTTCCTGAAATGAGTACCATGTGTCATAATAGATGAATGCCATGCATCTCAACAGATGAATGTCATGTGTCTTAGGCTCTTTGGCATTCGGGGCTTCGTGGAACTATGTTTTCTCTCAATGAAAATTTTCTAGAGTGATAATCTAATGAATTTATTAACCAATTCTTTTGCTAATTGACCCGATATTAATATATTTTATCACTAAGAATTTCGAGACTTAGAAACTCTAAGTCTTTNAAAATAAACTAACTAATCAAATGAAAATGAAAAAGGAAATAAACTATGGTACAATATGGACCTTCCCTCATTATTTCAAGAAAAATAGTTTTTCAGGAAGCACCCATTTACTCGGACTCCAAAAATCTCAGTATCATATATATTGTACAAAAAAAATGTATGATTGTCCAGAACCTCAACGAGCTTAAAAGGACCAAACCAGAGGTTATCAAACTTACTGTGCTTAGAATTTTCTTCCCTTCTGGCATCCCACCGCAAGACCAGGTCGCCTTATTGAAATATATCCTTATTGGTTTTCTTCTCAAAAGATGACTTGATCTTTCTTTGGTATGCCTCAGTTATCTAATTCAGTGTTTCTCTCTTTTGTTGAACCTCTATAATATGAAATATTCTCCTCTGGATGTCATTTCGCTCCTCCTTTTCTTCCTATAGTAATTTTAGAGCTAGTATACCGAGTTGACTAGGGAAGGAAACATCTATCCCATAAACTAATTGAAATGGTAAGGTCCCTAGGGCTCTCTTGGTGTTGGTCTTATCAGCCCATAAGGCGTATTTAAGTTTAGAGTCCCAGGATTTATTATTTTCAGTCAACAAATTCTTGATGATCTTGATGAGAGTCTTGTTTGATGACTCATCCAACCCATTCCCTTGAGGATAATAGGGAGTGGAATGTGTCAAGTAAATGTTATGGCTGCAACAAAATTCGATCATGGATTTGGACTTGATTACCTGGGAATTGTTTGTTATAAGATTTCTAGGGAAACCAGACTTGTCAAAGATATTGGTTTAAAAAAAAAATCATAATCACCTTGTCAGTAGCGTTCCTGGTGGGCACAAACTTGATCCATTTGGTAAAGTAATCAGTGGCAGTGAAAATCCACTTGTGCTGCCCATTGGAGGGTGGATTTATCTCACCTATGAAATCTAATCCCCATTGCTGAAAGAGGCCACTGGTAGTGATAGGTTTTAAGGGAAGGGAGAGTAATTTTCTTTTTCTTGCAAACTTTTGACATTCATTGCATGCCCTTACTATAGTGAATACATCCGAGAAGAGGGTGGGCCAGTACTACTCTTCTTGTAGGATCTTGAGGGATGTAGCTTTCTAATACTAGTCTCCTCCAAAAAATCCCATGTACATATCTTTTGTGACTTGTTTAGCTTCATTTTCATCAAGAAATTTTAATAGGATCCCAACAAGATCCCTTCAATACAGGTTTTGATTTAAAATGAATAATTTTATAGATTTTAATTTGAGATACCTAGCCCTCATCTTCTTCAAATTTGGTGGGCATTCTAGGTTTTGTAGAAAGTAAATAACATATTTGTACCAAGGTGAAGAAGAGTAGTTTTCAAATACCTTCATGTTGTCTTGTCCATACTGCATCCTGGGTGCATCGTATTAGGTTAAGGTATGATGCAATTCCAGTACCTTATAGTTTTATTCTGATAATAACTTGGCAAGTCTCTGCCCCTTAATAAGATTGGTGTGATTTATGTGCAGGTCATATTCCAACAATTTGAAAATCCATTTCCCTCTTTTCCCTTCACTATATGAATGGAACAAAATATATTTTACACTACTACTATGAACATAGGTTGTTATGCTAGAGTGTAACACATAAACCCTAAAGGCTTTCAACGCTTTGACCAATGCATAGGCCTGCTTTTATAAAATGTCATACTTCATCTCAACATCTTAGAGGGATTTTCTAAAAAATGTTATGGGTTGTTCATGCCCTTCTTGACTCTTTTGCAGTAGCACAACTGAAATGGTTTCCTTGGAGGCAAAAGAAAATATAAATAACTCTTTGGCATAGCTAGGGTTGACTAATACAGGGAATTCAAACAAATCTTTTTTGACCCTTTGGAATGTTGATTTTTCCTCCTGTGACCACTTGATAACATCATATTTCTTCAGCATGTTGGTGATAGACCTTATGATTTCAACAAAGTTCGAAACAAAGCATCTTAAAAAAAATATTTTTCCTATAAAAGACTGAATAGACTTCTTGTTTCTGGGGATTACAATTTCCTGAATGGCCTCCACTGTCTTAGGGTCTATTTTTGTACCTCTTTATGATATGATGTGACCTAGGAGTTTACCTTCTAGCATAGAAAAGTGGGACTTTGTGGGATTCAAATAAATCCCATACCTTATACATTTTCGGAAAATCTGCTCAAGGTGTTGTAAATGCTCATCATCTGATTTGAAGAAAATGGTGATGTCATGCAAATATATAACCATAAATTTGCATTTCTCCCCCATGAAGGCTACATCCATAGCCCTATGAAAGGTGGCCCCTATGTTCATCATCCCAAAGGGAATTTTTTTGTACATAAATGTCCCCCATGGTGTGGTGAATTTTTTTTTTCTTTGTCTTCTTCACATACCGATATCTGGTTATAACTAGAGTAACTGTCCCGCAAGAAAATTATGTGGGAAGCTACTACCCTTCGCAAAATATGGTCCATATTGGGGAGGGGGTATTTTTATTTTATGGAACACTTGTTGAGATTTAAAAAATCCACACACAAGTGTATTTCCCCACTCTTTTTTCTCATAGGTACAAAGATGGCCACCCAATCTGAGTCCCTCAAGGACACAATAATTCTAGCATCAAGCATTATTTTAATCTCTTTTTCAATTATGGAAATTAGCATGGGATTAAATTTCCCGATATTGTGTATAAATGCCTTAGAAACAACCTTCAAAGGCATCTTGTGTTGGATTATTTCATTGTCAAATGTCTTCAAATATTCATACAACCATGCCAAAATATTAGTGAAATTTTTCATGAGGTTCTGATTTAAAATATAGGATTTTATAGATTTTAATTTGAGAGACTTGGCCCTCATCTTATTCAAATCTGGTGGACATTATATGTGTTGCAGAAAGTAATTAACATCTATGTACCAAGGTGAACAAGAGTAGTTTTCAAATACATGCATGTTGTCTTGTCCATACTACGTCATGGGCGCATCATATTGGGTGAAGGTATGATGCAATTCCAGTACCTTACAGTTTGATTATGATAATAACTTGGCAAGTCACTGCCCCTAAATTACCTTGGAGTGATTTATGTGTAGGTCATATTCCAAAAATTTGACAATCAATTTCCCTCTTTTCCCTTCACTATTTGGTTGGACCAAAATCTATTTGACACTACTGCTAGGAACATAGGTTGTTATGCTAGACTGTAACACATACACCCTGAAGTGTTTCAACGCTTTCACCAAGGCATAGGACTGATTTTATCAAATTTAATACTTCAACTCAGCATCTCGGAGGGCTTTGCTGA
Organism: Picea glauca; assembly: GCA_000966675.3. Classification (NCBI taxonomy): domain Eukaryota; kingdom Viridiplantae; phylum Streptophyta; class Pinopsida; order Pinales; family Pinaceae; genus Picea; species Picea glauca. The sequence goes on from JZKD02S2128171.1 coordinate 25,689, forward strand.
AAAAGGCTATGGGTTGTTCATGCCCTTCTCGATTCTTTTGCAATAGCACAAATGCAATGGTTTCCTTGGAGGCAAAATAAAATATAAAGAACTCATTGGCATAGTCAGGGATGACTAATATAGGGGATTCAAACAAAGATTGTTTGATCCTTTGGAATTTTGATTTTTCCTCCTATGACAACTTGATAACATCATCTTTCTTCAACATGTTGGTGATAGGCCTTATGATTTCACCAAAGTTTGGCACAAAGCGCCTTAAAAATTTTATTCTGCCTATAAAAGACTGAATAGACTTCTTGTTTATGGGGATTGCAATTTATTGAATGGCCTCCACTCTCTTAGGGTATATTTTTATACCTCTTTATGATATGATGTGACCTATGAGTTTACCTTCTAGCATAGAAAAGTGGGACTTTGAGGGATTCAAAGAAATCCAATACCTTTTACAGTTTTGGAAAATCTGCTCAAGGTGATGTAAATGCTCATCATCTGATTTGGAGAAAATGGTGATGTCCTCAAAATATATAATCATAAGTTTTTATCTCACCCCCACGAAGGCTACATCCATAGCCCTCTAAAATATGGCCCCTGCGTTCATCAAACCAAAGGGCATTTTTTCATACATAAATTTCCTCCATGTTGTGGTGAATGTTGGTTTTTCTTTGTCTTCTTCACATACCGATATCTGGTTATAAATAAAGTACCCGTCCAGCAAGGAAATTATGTGGGCACCTACTACCCTTTGCAAAATATGGTCCATATTAGGTAGGGGTTAGTTTTATTTTAGGGAACACATGTTGATATTTCATAAATCCACGCACAATCATATTTCCCCACTTTTTTTCTCCCAGGTACCAAGATGGCCACCCAATCTAAGTACCTCAAGAAAACAATAATTCTAGCATGAAGAATTTTTTTCATCTCTTTTTCAATTATGGACATTAGCACGGGATTAAAATTCCTGATCTTCTATCTGAATTCCTTAGAACCAACTTCAAAGGGATCTTGTGTTGGATGATTTCAATGTCAAATGTCTTCAAATCTTCATACGACCATGCAAAAATATCAGAAAAAAATTTCATTAGGTCGACATACGACCATGTTGTCATGAATTTTTATGGCATCTCCCTTGGAGACATCATGACTGTCAAATAACCTTTCCAGGGGCACTAGACCCCTGGGGTTGTGGTTTTTTTTTAGTTTTGAAATGTTGTGGCCAGCCACCTTATTCAACAATTGCGATGTTTGTTGATAAGACGATTCATCATCTACACCCTCTTGATCTATTGAGATACTAGAGAATTCTTCAATGGTCTGTAGAAATATTTGTAGCTCCATCTCATTGACTTTCCAGTGCATTATGTTGTCTGGTATAGCTATCCTATGTATGCCTTCCACCTGATACTTGATATTTGGGTCAATGGGAGGTCTAAAAGTTCTAGCAACCAATGCCAAAGAATCCTCCTTTTTATTTCTCTCTCCATGAATGAAAGAGATATTAAATTCCAGGAAGAAGTTGTCAACCAGAACCCACACCTTATTCATGTATTGTTTGAGCCTTTGTTGCTTAGCTTGATAGGTTTTTTTGAATTGATTGATAATTAACTTAGAATCACCAAAGACTTCCAAACTTCCAATCGATGTGTCTTTAGCATCCCTCAATCCAAGCACTATAGCTTCATATTAAGCTATATTATTAGTAGTCTCAAATTCCATCTTATAAGAGAGCATTATAATCTCCTACGTAGGGGAAATGACGACTATCATAGCCCAAGAACCTTCCTTTGATGAAGAGTCATATAAACACAGCTTCCACACTTTGTTCTTTTGATCTGTCAATGATTGATTTTTTCATTTGATGATTGTAATTTTTGGTTCCTCATTATTTAGGTGAAAAATAGATGAGTCGATCTCATCTTCAACAACATAAATTGGGTGATTTCTTGGATTCTAATGGTCACTAATGATATACATGAATATGACCTCCCTGTATAGCCTCCTATGTTCTCCCCAGGAAACAAGGATGGTGGCATATGTGAGGTCCATTTGTAATGATCCTCCAACCTTCTTAGCCCACGTCCTGGAAAAACGCATACCAAACTGGGGGGATCTCAGCCACAACAATGTCCATCACTACACTCTTCATGGGAAACTGTGCCAAAGAAACCACCATATATTTTATTAATCCCAAACATTTGAATTTTTTGGATTCAAAGGAGTAAAGGTCCTGGTAGGGCTTGGTGATATCCAGACCTAGTTCCTCCATAACAACCTTAGGCATGACACTGGGTGTGGCACCTAAGTCCATGAGACAATTATGTAGGATATTGTCATGGAAATTTAAAGATATATATAATGGTGGAGAGACATCAAGGCCATCCTCAATATGTAGGCCCAAAGTAATGGATGGGTTTTCATCCTGCAGACTAATTACATTAGAAGTTACAACAAAAGTAGGTGGTTTCATAACCTTCATAATTGATTGCTTGAAAGGCTCATTTTTCAACAATTATGAGAGAGGTATAGGGATATTTATATTTCTCATCTCATGCTATAGGATAAAATATGATTTTTTCCTATCATCTTCCTTTACTTCAGGGATAACATGTTTAAATGGAGGGGGATGGTGAGCTTTAGCTAATGCACCCTTGCTTGGATTTGTCTTGGTAGGAAATTGTAATTTTTTGTTCTGATTAGAGGTGGTGGCTTTGGGAGTGCCTATTCTAGGCCTCAAGTAATATTTCTTTTGGGACTGGACTTGAATAAATCCCTCTTCCCCTATCTGAATATTGAACTGATTTGACAGTTGTGCTACCTCATAATCTTGTTGCATTAAGTGACTAATGTAAAAATATGTTTCATTGAAAAGTACATCATCATTGTCCACATCATCCCCATCTACATCCATATCCTCAATCTGATTGTTTTGGAAAGGAGGTACTACTCTTTGGTCATCCACATTCCTCCTCTCTCTCTACATTATTAGAGGACAATCATTCGGCCTTCTAAACAGGCTAGAATTTTTATTCTTATCCCCTTGAAAACCTCGGTTTGGTTGTTTAGATTCCCATTTTAGCTTAGTTATTTCAGATGTCAAATACTTCAAAGTTTTGGTCATTTCATCAAGTTTGGGATCATATGTGGCTAGGTTAGAAGAGGCATGGGAGTCCTCTCTCTCTTTCTTCTTGTCCTTTTCAGATCTAGTCTTTAACTGGGATGATGCCAAGATGTTGGATTCAACCTCAATGGTTGCTTCTTGCATGGAAAACAAGATGGTGGATCTTCTCTCCCTCGGAAGACGGGAGAAATAAGCATCAAATTCATTGGCATAAGTGATATTGGTGGATGCTTCAGTTGGTTTTATCTCATATGGGATCCTACCATACATCTTGTCGAATCTCTTGGTAAAGTCTGAAATAGACTCACCATTATTTATCTTAAGGGCCCCAAACTTAATGATGTAATAGAGATAATATCTTCTATCTCCACATTTATTTATTTAAGATTCATATAACGAATAAATATCTACAATGGAGGCTAGAGGGAGGCCCTGGAACAATTTTCTTACCTCCCCATCAAGTCTTTGTACAAACAAACTCATCCACACATATGCATAGTCAATGTTAAAGTTGTCTGCAAAGTTGTAGAAGGCTACCAGATGTTCCTCAGCTGGCACATCCCATTCCCCATTATATATTGGTAAATATTTCATGTAATCTCTGGCTGGAGGTGCATGTAAGCCTACATGCAAAACTAGGGGTGCATATCTGGCAACAATTATGGCATTCATCCTGTTAGCAACCATTTCTTGGGAAATATGAATCTGAAGATTTATTTGAGATACATGGGTGGATGTTGGACTGTATGATGAAGTAGAGGTAGGAGTTGAAGGTGTCTGCACTTCCTTGGAATTGTGATTATCGGGGCTAGGAAATTCAAGGTTCTTGTGAAAATGGAAAATAAAGTAGATTCTTTAGGTGCAAAGTTTCCCTTGGGGGGCGAGGTATATCTCTGAGCGAAGGTTAATTTTCTTAGTTTCCTTTCTGGCTCATAGACTATTGTGTGCTTCTCAGGGTTGGGATGAGCCTTAGTGGCTTTGATGTGCTCATATTTGGATCTATTGAATCATTTTTTGGGAGCCAATATTTATTTTGTGAAGTTTACTCAGTGGAGTCGCTAGGTGAAAGGTGGAATTCTAAAGGTGTCTAATCTTTGTTCACCATCAAAGTTCATATATGATAGTTGTCTTTCTCCCAGGGAAATATATTTCATTAATCTATCCCGGGAAATGGTGCCAGAGGATGTTGGTCCTAAAGTATGCACCTGACTGCTGAAGGGAAGAGCTAGGCCATCTCAAGTTTAGAATGGTTGATTTTTTAATTTTGTTGGTCATTAGAGGGTTTTTTTTACCAAGAAAATGTTGGAGAAATTTATATTTTCGACACACTAGTTCAGTGGGAGTTAACTGACTAGTTCTATTTTATACTTTCTAATCTTAGGCCATCACTATTATGCATGCATTCCTAATTATAGGATTTCATTGATTATATGAGTGAATATCACTCACTCATTGATAAGATAATAATATGCATTGATTCTCATTCTTCATTGTGTATGTCTCTTCCTTTTCTTGATAAGATTTGTTTGTGTATGCTTTAGCTAGATTTCTTTCCCAGGTTTTCATGAAACACTGACATGGTATCAGATCTACACTACTTGGAGCAAGCTAGACAAGCCAAAGAATAAGGAAAACCGGAGTTTCCACGAGCTAAATCTATGGTCTTACATTTTAGCAGTTATTTCTCCAGAAGTATTAATTTTTTGAGCAAACAACCCACACGAGAAGTAAATAGACCCATTTTGCAAGTGGGTTTTCAACCGTTTGGTGATATTCCTCACCATTTTCTCATAAATTAAGTCATAAGATAGCCTCCTGAAACTGATATGAATCCATGGTCGTGCCTTTCAGTAGTGATTTCTCCCAAAATGTTAAGTTTTGAGGAAATGACCCACATGAGGAGTAAATTGACCCATTCTGCAAGTGATTTTTCAACCATTTAGCGAGATTCCTCATTGTTTGCTTAGAAAGTAAGCCGTAAGATAGCCTCCTGAAACTTATATGAATCTGTGGTTGTACCTTTCTACAATGATTGCTCCCAAACTATTATGTTTTTCAGGAAACAAATTGTGTGGAAAGTAAATTGACCCATTATACAAGTGGGTTTTCAATCGTTTGGCGATATTCCTCACCGTTTGCTTCAAAAGTAAGTCGAAAGATCATCTCTTAAAATTGATACGAATTTTCACTTAAACTACCCTTTCTGTCATGATTTCTTAAATTTTCACTTGCATATTGAAAGTAAATTTTTAAAGGTTTTTAGAAACAATGGGAGAGATGGATAGGACAACTATTATACAATCAAATTTGGTCGTAATCCTCACACCATACAATTATTTTGATTGGAAGCCCAAGGCAGAATTCCAACTCAGAAGGAAAGGACTGTATAATTTGATGATGGAAACAGAAACAGAACCTGCATCAGCGATTGAGAAGATGATATGGGTGAACCATAAGGATGAGGCCACATGACTACTTCTTGAGTTAATCTCCACTAATTTCTGGTTTCATGTCACCGTATGCAATACTCCAAACGAGATCCAAACCACCTTGGAAGGACTCTTTGGAAAGCAGGATGAGATGCGAGATAATATGCTTGAGGTAGAGTTGAATATGTTAGACCCTAAAAGTTTTGATAATATACATGATTTATTTACTAAATTTAAATCTTTGATTTTGAGCTTGGGTGAATGTGGTATTGACAGGTCTACATAAGAGAAACAACTTATTCTAACAATTTTGGCCAAGCTAGGACCAGAATATATTGTATATGTCTCCAATTTCCATTCTGGAAGATGTCTTTTTGGAACAAATTGGAAAATGCCTACGTTGGCTCAGTTCATTGATTCTCTTACACAAGAGCAGAAAAAACTCATATAGATGGGCCTAATCAAAGATCCCAAAGCACATGCACTCACCATGCATGATGGAAAAGGGTCATCCAAACAAAACGAGAAGGGGGGGTATTCCAAACCCTTTAATGATTCTTCAGGTTCCAAAGACTCTTCATATTCCAAGAAGGCAAATAAGGGAAAGAAATGCACTTACTGTAATAAATTGAATCTTGAAGAATCTACATGCACAAGCACTTCAACAGAACAACCTTAGAAACTTTATTCCAGACGGAGTCAAGAAGCAGAAGGAAGAATATCATGATCCTAAGAAAGGTAATCATCATGCTCTGGTTGCAATTCATTCCTCATTTGATTCATGGATTATAGATTCTGGTGCATCCTATCATATGGAAATGAAAGAGGAAGTTTTCTCTTCTTTGAGTCCATGATCAAGACCCCATATTCTCATGGGGGATGATACTCTAGTAGCAGTAGCAGGAGAAGGAAGAGTGGAACTCCATAATGGAAGTTTTGAGAATGTTCTACATGTTCCAAAGATTTCTATGAATCTGCTCTTAGTTTATCAGATCACTTAGAAAGGTAAAAAGGTTGAATTTACATCAGATTCAGTTTTCGTAATTGACATGCATGACAATTCCATCATTGAAATTGGTGAGGTGGATCACAAGTCAAGGTTGTATAAATTCACTAATTTTTCTGACGATGAATCCTCTTTTCTGCTTACACATAAGGAGATTACTTTTCATGCACCTCCAGTGAAAGATGCATATACTCTTTTTCTTCCATCAGTTTCAGACATCATAGATGATTCCATACACTCAGATTCTATACATGGAAATAAGTTGGTAGTACATCCAGATAAGAAGCTAGCATCAGAGCTTCAATAGATTCCCAAGAAGGGACAGACCACACTTCAGCCAACAAGAAACCTTGCAATGAATCAATTGGATTCGAGGATGACTCAATATCGACATGAGGAGCCTTCTCATGTACTTTCATCTTCAGAACTTGCGATTCCCATGCATTTCTATATGGTTCAATCTACTAATCCACAAAACTACAATAGGGTTGTGGGAAATCGATTATGGAAAGCAACCATGAACGAGGATAATGACTCTCTCCTAGAGAATCAAACTTTCAGTAAGAAGAAGTTTCAGACTTTGCGATATCGTCTTGCAATGAAGAACATAGTTTCCTAGAAGCTACCATTTTCTTCTTTTGATACATTATCTTTTGAGGTTGGGTTTTATTCCCATGCGGTTTTCCCTCTTTCCTCACTTTTCTTCAGTGTTCATTAGTTGCATTGTACATGAGTACCTAATATGGCCTAGTAGTCAAGACTCATTTTTTATTCCATAGTGATGTTCAGGGGGGTGTTGGAGAAATTTATATTTTCATCACACTAGTTTAGTGGGAGTAACACTAGTTCAGTGGGAGTTAACTGACTAGTTCTATTTTAGACTTTCTAATCTTAGACCATAACTATTATGCATGCATTCTTAATTATAGGATGTCATTGCCTATATGAGTAAATATCACTCACTCATTGATAAGATAATAATATGCATGAATTCTCATTCTTCATTGTGTATATCTCTTCCTTTTCTTGATAAGCTTTGTTTGTGTATGCTTTAGCTAGATCTCCTATCCAGGTTTCAATGAAACACTGATAGACTAGAGCATGGTGGGTTTGGAAAAATTATATGGATGATGTCCTCCTTGGCTGGTGGCACACAATTGATAGAGAAGTGAAATAATAGAGATAAAAACAAAGGGAAAAAACAAACCACTCAATGAATAATATGTTGCAAGAAGCTTAATACTTAAAATATCATTTCAAGACATTAAACATGTATCAAAAACACAATTAATCCCACAGGTTGCAACAAAAACAAATCTTCACCATAAAATTAGTTGTTTTACAGGTTGTGTATTAGTAAAGATAAGTTATAAAATAGATGAAGGAAATCAAATGTACTTTGCATAGATCAAAACTGCATTCAAGATAATATAAAAGAAACATGAAAATTAGGATGAAACATTGTCATCAAAATTATATTCACCAGGTAGAGAGATTTAATCCATGCATATAATATGTTCAACCAATTTTATGTATTGATATTCTTATCCTAAAAACCGAACCCTCAAATAACACAAAAACTGCATATTTATCAAATTTGCAGAGGATCTAGTCCATCTGGGACTGAGGCTTAACTCTACACTACTAGTTGTAAACCTACTTATTAAGTTAGATAAAACACTGCTGGAGTATATGAATGTAAATTTATAACTTGAATTAATAAAAAAAAGGAGTGGTTCTTATCACACATAAATACCACTTGTTAAGTTAATCTAAACAATGTTGAACTTTTAAACAACTAAAAACTACTACTAGCAATGAAACTATACTGATGCATATACTGGGGAGATCTGAGATTTGAAAGAAATTGAATAGGAGTGACAGAATGTATTTTTGTATCAAGAACTGGCATCCATGCACACTGTTGGAGGCCACTCAGAGATAAATGGATGTCTTGGCAGTGTTTTTCTTCAATTTATATCCTGGGGGGAAGAAGCAAGTCTTATGGTGTTTTTTCAGAGTCTCTGATATTCGTTATGTAGTCTAGGTGTGTGATTTCTCCAATTCTCGATTATGGAGTTGCAAGGACTGGACCTGCAGCTTCAGTTATGTACCTATTTACAATCATCGATCTTCTATCAAATGATCAATATGATTCATTTTCATGGCTTGACATTCCTAGTTTGGTGTCATATAAAAAACTTCAAAATATGCAATAAAGGAGGATAATCCACTTTGTAAATTCGTTGTTTGGGAGCTTGGGAGTGCAGAGTATACATATATCCCAGAGGAGTGAACTCCCAGAGTGACAATGTTGCAGAGTGATGTGGAAGTGAGGCTTTGGAACTTCAGGGCTCTGACACTTCAGAGCTTCGGAGGACTATGTTTTCTCTTAATTGAAATATTTCTAAGTGGTGATATCCTAGATCAAACATGTCCATGTGATGTCATAATCACTAGCATGTCGCAAAAAGAGAGTGACATGTGTCACATGAAAATGAGTAGATGATTTTCCCAAAGGTTCCTGAAATGAGTACCATGTGTCATAATAGATGAATGCCATGCATCTCAATAGATGAATGTCATGTGTCTTAGGCTCTTTGGCATTCGGGGCTTCGTGGAACTATGTTTTCTCTCAATGAAAATTTTCTAGAGTGATAATCTCATGAATTTATTAACCAATTCTTTTTCTAATTAACCCGAGATTAATATATTTTATCACTAAGAATTTCGAGACTTAGAAACTCTAACTCTTTGAGGTTTGGGAGCTTTAGAATGCCAAGTATACATATCTCCTGGATAACTGACCTTGTGGAGTGACATGGTAGCATGATGTCATAGTCAATGACATGTCAATAAATGAAGAGTGACATGTGTCACCTAGAAAAGAGAAGATGACGTAACCAAAGTACTAAAAATAAGTGCCACATGTCATCTAGAATCAACCGACAAGTTGCATATCACATTAGATGAAAAAGACTTTTATACTCTGGAAATTCAGGGCTACGGGACTTCGAAGTTTCACGCTTGCTTTGAACCAAAAAATCTTGAATAAGTGAACTCGCGAAGTGATGTGGAAGTGAGGGTCCACTCTGGCCCTTCTGGGCTCCGATACTTCTGGGGTTCGTTCTTTTTCTTAAACCCCACACGATTTTGAATTATGAATGCACGAGAGGCATTGATCTAAATTGACTATTGGATCTCCACTATAAAAAAATTGACCTGTCTATTTGCTCACAATCTAAGCCCAAAATCCATTGCTTTGAATTGCTTCATTTTGCTTTTGGATATCTCATGTGAAAACAAAGGACTTGGTCGACCTGTTGCATGCTCAATTAGTGATAAACATGATGAAAAGTATTTTCAAACTCAAAATAGAACATATAATCACCTTTCAAGAAAGAAAAAGATGGTGAAAAATAAGTAAATATGGGTAAGGGCCATTGAATCCAAGTGATTAAATCATGGAGAATAATATTAGGAAACAAAAAAAAAATCATACTTGATGGATGTATAGGGTAAAGGAGGGAAAGAGAAGGGGTGCATACCTAGGTTACAACATGTGGAATCATTGCGCAAGTGTTACGACTATTACAATCATGAGTTTATGTTGTAATGTGGAATATAATGGTAGTATGAATATGAAATCACTAAGTAGCTAATGAATAAAAAATACTAAACAATGCGCACATAACCAATAAGTAAGAATGAATTTAAAAATCACCTCCTATTCCCTCACTACTATGGAAACCTGAATCCTGTAGTCCCAATAGATAACTCAGGTGAGACTTCATCTACATGTAGGTGGTGATGAAAGGGTCAGTGTCTGAAGGGTTTTTTTGGTCATATATAACTCAAACCTAGGGCCTTACAACTGTGCATAGTTCCAACAAATGGTTATGATGCCAAGACCTAGAATTTATGATTGAGGGAATGTTTTGGAGGATGACTAAGAAATAAATATCATATTGGTTTGAAAGGAGGGAATGAGAGTTTTCTCTAAAACATAATACAAACCCACATATGAGTAATGAAGAAAGGTATGTGTACAAAAAACTGCATGAAAGTTTCTTTGGTGAATTTCAAATTAGCTCGATAGAGTGGTTAGAAATATTAGTGGAGAATACATGAAGGTATTGAACTACAACGTCGATGAATTGGACTCTTGAGTTGGTAAGAAAAATGAATTTCATAAGTAACTGAACTACTCACGCAAATGATTTATAGTCAGATAACATACTTGGAGGATATATCACATATTTTACAGTAGATTGTATCCATTCATATAGTGTTGTAGAAATGGACTTGTTCAAACGTCTGTGTGGAAGGTTCATGAAATCATTAAGTACATGGATAAATATGTTGTTGTATGATAGTTACATGACGAAGATGGAATCTGACAGCTAAAGGGTTTGCGCACATAGGGGAATCGAGGGATGACAAGAGGATCATCTAAGAATAGGAGAGAACAAAAGAAGTGATGAAGAAGAAAGGGAGAGACTAAGGATGTAGAGGACTGAAGAGGGTATACTAAAGGAACAAGACAAGTTTGGAGTATTGTGTGGAGGAAGGAGGTTCAAGAGGCAAAAGACTGGGGCTAATAAAGGAGAGTTGCACAGTGAGCCAGAGGGGGAAGAACCTTCCACAATAGTCTAAATCATGGAAATAACACACATAAGAGGAAAGGGAGAGGTATCCCAATCCATTCCTACAATATAAGAGTCAGTAGTTCCTACTTATACTAGATATTGTGTTGAATTCATGACCCCATGTGTGTCACTACATTCAGAGATAACAATTGAGTACTTATCAAAAGCAGTTATAGTTAGCATGTGAGGACATAGTAGTAGAAATTAGAGTGGTGGAAGCAGTGTCCATAGTCAAAGTCAAATAACATCACCAAGAGGAGGGAATACACAAAAAAATATGGAAGGGTTAAAAAACACCCTCATATTACCCGAGTTCCATGGAATTGGGTTAGAGGACCCAGAGCAACATCTATTTGTTTATGAGACAATTTGGGACGTAAAGAATGTCCAGGATAAGGATGCGAATATTACGTACTTAACAACAACATTTCAAGGCCATGCATTATTTTGGTACATGAATCTACAAATTACCATGCCTATAGGACAGGAAAGGACTTTGGAGGAGATAAGGAAAGCATTGTTGAAAGAGTTCAAGAAGCCAAAGTATGATTCGCAGTACATTACAAAACTAAAAGAGATTAAACAAGTGCAAATAGAGTCAGTATGGGACTTCAATCAAATATTCAAGGATTTGATGGTTAGGATGAATTTCCAGATCCCCGATCAACAACATCAAGAATGGTTTATTGGAAGACTTCTACCACACATTCGTAGGGCATTGATTAAACATAAGGTTCTGTCACAACCCAAGGCTTCGGAAATTACAATGAAATTAGAATCATCCCATGTTGGAGATAGTGGAGGGATGTTGCAGGTTCAAACACAATTGGATTCTTTGATGATTCAATTGATAGAATTTACAAAAGGGAAGGAGAAATGTGAACAAGTATGGAGTACCAAGTGTAGGACTGAAGGCCATCAAAAGGACGAATGCGTAACATTCACGTAGTATTTGGTGAATAGAGCATCAAATCCATTACCAAGAGGGGGGTATTGAGATATATGTTAGAAATGGGGACATCATCCAACTTAGTTTCCATTACTACAAAAGTATCAGAGTACACCAATGAATTTTTTTCAATTTTTTTTCAAGTCAGTCAGACATGAAGAGAAGGATTGTCAAGCATTTGATTTGATGAGGGATTGCACTACATATATGTACAATATTTAGGAGGAGAATGTTGCGACAGAAGGAGGTGGTCTCTAATATATTAATCAAAGATGATTTAATCTAGGAAACATGGGAAATATTGGTAGAGGTCGATGTAGACAAAATTTTGGTAGGGGAGGAAGAGGACCAATTATATGTTACATTTGTAATCAACATGGAAACTTAGCCAACGACTGCCTGAATCCATGTACAATGTGAACATACTACAAAGCACTGGACCATGAAACATAATATTGTACTCAACTTTTTGTGAAATGGAAGACCATAGGGTACCAAAACTAGAATCCAAATCAGAATGTGCAAAACATATCTGCCGAAAAATGCAATGAAGGACCTAGAATATCAATTGTTACGCATAGAGGAGATAGAACATGAGTTGATGTGACAAATGAAGGAAATAAGATTGAGTAATGGGAAAGGAGGTCAACAAGACTAATGCCAACCTTTCATCCTCAACAATAAAATGAGACATATCATAAGGAAAGAAAATAGGTACTTGGAAAATATTGGTGACCATCAACATCATCTATGCCTCATGCGAGAGATCACGTTGTGCCAGAGAAACAAAAATGGGAAGGTAAGAACTATAAGAAAATTGTTGAGGACTTGTGTAGAGATACTGAAAGATGAAATTGCAATGAATACACTATATGACATGATTTTTCATTGCAAACAAGGAAGGGAAACTTCCATCGCACAAAGTGTGTTGAATCATGTACTTCATAGGAAGATGACCAATGAAGAATTTAGATTTAGTGCATAAATAGGGGAATATGATGTGGATAATTTTATATTAGAATTGGGGTATGATGTGAATTTTTTACCTAAGTAGACCTAGGAGATGATGGGGAAACCTAAGATAGTATGGTCTCCTTTTCAGTTAAGGATCGTGAATCAATACAAAATAGTACCAATTTGTCAATTGACAGGATCACCTATGAACATAGATGAGGTGCATAGTGTGGAAGAATTTGAATTTATTTAGATCATGGATGATATTCAACCATATCCAACAATGATGGTACTTGAATGGAAATTTGATAACCATGAAATCATTAATTTGAAGAAGAGGGAAATGATATTTCAAGTCGAAGATTTGAAATTTACTGCACTAGTGGACCCAACAGAAGGAAAGAGATACATAGAGACAACACGAGGAAATGACATTGAAAATTTGTATAACATGACAACATGGATGGATGATTATGTTAAACATACTAAATATGGTGCACTAAGTTGGATAAGTATCAACTCATGTAAATCATATTTAGAGCGTAATGATTGTTGTAGGAAAATCTGCCTGCGGACAAGTAGATCGACCTCTAAGGCTTGACCTTAACCCTAGACAGAAAAGTTCTTATCATGGACACTGAATTTCTTTCGAATCTANATGGTGTTTTTTCAGAGTCTCTGATATTCGTTATGTAGTCTAGGTGTGTGATTTCTCCAATTCTCGATTATGGAGTTGCAAGGACTGGACCTGCAGCTTCAGTTATGTACCTATTTACAATCATCGATCTTCTATCAAATGATCAATATGATTCATTTTCATGGCTTGACATTCCTAGTTTGGTGTCATATAAAAAACTTCAAAATATGCAATAAAGGAGGATAATCCACTTTGTAAATTCGTTGTTTGGGAGCTTGGGAGTGCAGAGTATACATATATCCCAGAGGAGTGAACTCCCAGAGTGACAATGTTGCAGAGTGATGTGGAAGTGAGGCTTTGGAACTTCAGGGCTCTGACACTTCAGAGCTTCGGAGGACTATGTTTTCTCTTAATTGAAATATTTCTAAGTGGTGATATCCTAGATCAAACATGTCCATGTGATGTCATAATCACTAGCATGTCGCAAAAAGAGAGTGACATGTGTCACATGAAAATGAGTAGATGATTTTCCCAAAGGTTCCTGAAATGAGTACCATGTGTCATAATAGATGAATGCCATGCATCTCAATAGATGAATGTCATGTGTCTTAGGCTCTTTGGCATTCGGGGCTTCGTGGAACTATGTTTTCTCTCAATGAAAATTTTCTAGAGTGATAATCTCATGAATTTATTAACCAATTCTTTTTCTAATTAACCCGAGATTAATATATTTTATCACTAAGAATTTCGAGACTTAGAAACTCTAACTCTTTGAGGTTTGGGAGCTTTAGAATGCCAAGTATACATATCTCCTGGATAACTGACCTTGTGGAGTGACATGGTAGCATGATGTCATAGTCAATGACATGTCAATAAATGAAGAGTGACATGTGTCACCTAGAAAAGAGAAGATGACGTAACCAAAGTACTAAAAATAAGTGCCACATGTCATCTAGAATCAACCGACAAGTTGCATATCACATTAGATGAAAAAGACTTTTATACTCTGGAAATTCAGGGCTACGGGACTTCGAAGTTTCACGCTTGCTTTGAACCAAAAAATCTTGAATAAGTGAACTCGCGAAGTGATGTGGAAGTGAGGGTCCACTCTGGCCCTTCTGGGCTCCGATACTTCTGGGGTTCGTTCTTTTTCTTAAACCCCACACGATTTTGAATTATGAATGCACGAGAGGCATTGATCTAAATTGACTATTGGATCTCCACTATAAAAAAATTGACCTGTCTATTTGCTCACAATCTAAGCCCAAAATCCATTGCTTTGAATTGCTTCATTTTGCTTTTGGATATCTCATGTGAAAACAAAGGACTTGGTCGACCTGTTGCATGCTCAATTAGTGATAAACATGATGAAAAGTATTTTCAAACTCAAAATAGAACATATAATCACCTTTCAAGAAAGAAAAAGATGGTGAAAAATAAGTAAATATGGGTAAGGGCCATTGAATCCAAGTGATTAAATCATGGAGAATAATATTAGGAAACAAAAAAAAAATCATACTTGATGGATGTATAGGGTAAAGGAGGGAAAGAGAAGGGGTGCATACCTAGGTTACAACATGTGGAATCATTGCGCAAGTGTTACGACTATTACAATCATGAGTTTATGTTGTAATGTGGAATATAATGGTAGTATGAATATGAAATCACTAAGTAGCTAATGAATAAAAAATACTAAACAATGCGCACATAACCAATAAGTAAGAATGAATTTAAAAATCACCTCCTATTCCCTCACTACTATGGAAACCTGAATCCTGTAGTCCCAATAGATAACTCAGGTGAGACTTCATCTACATGTAGGTGGTGATGAAAGGGTCAGTGTCTGAAGGGTTTTTTTGGTCATATATAACTCAAACCTAGGGCCTTACAACTGTGCATAGTTCCAACAAATGGTTATGATGCCAAGACCTAGAATTTATGATTGAGGGAATGTTTTGGAGGATGACTAAGAAATAAATATCATATTGGTTTGAAAGGAGGGAATGAGAGTTTTCTCTAAAACATAATACAAACCCACATATGAGTAATGAAGAAAGGTATGTGTACAAAAAACTGCATGAAAGTTTCTTTGGTGAATTTCAAATTAGCTCGATAGAGTGGTTAGAAATATTAGTGGAGAATACATGAAGGTATTGAACTACAACGTCGATGAATTGGACTCTTGAGTTGGTAAGAAAAATGAATTTCATAAGTAACTGAACTACTCACGCAAATGATTTATAGTCAGATAACATACTTGGAGGATATATCACATATTTTACAGTAGATTGTATCCATTCATATAGTGTTGTAGAAATGGACTTGTTCAAACGTCTGTGTGGAAGGTTCATGAAATCATTAAGTACATGGATAAATATGTTGTTGTATGATAGTTACATGACGAAGATGGAATCTGACAGCTAAAGGGTTTGCGCACATAGGGGAATCGAGGGATGACAAGAGGATCATCTAAGAATAGGAGAGAACAAAAGAAGTGATGAAGAAGAAAGGGAGAGACTAAGGATGTAGAGGACTGAAGAGGGTATACTAAAGGAACAAGACAAGTTTGGAGTATTGTGTGGAGGAAGGAGGTTCAAGAGGCAAAAGACTGGGGCTAATAAAGGAGAGTTGCACAGTGAGCCAGAGGGGGAAGAACCTTCCACAATAGTCTAAATCATGGAAATAACACACATAAGAGGAAAGGGAGAGGTATCCCAATCCATTCCTACAATATAAGAGTCAGTAGTTCCTACTTATACTAGATATTGTGTTGAATTCATGACCCCATGTGTGTCACTACATTCAGAGATAACAATTGAGTACTTATCAAAAGCAGTTATAGTTAGCATGTGAGGACATAGTAGTAGAAATTAGAGTGGTGGAAGCAGTGTCCATAGTCAAAGTCAAATAACATCACCAAGAGGAGGGAATACACAAAAAAATATGGAAGGGTTAAAAAACACCCTCATATTACCCGAGTTCCATGGAATTGGGTTAGAGGACCCAGAGCAACATCTATTTGTTTATGAGACAATTTGGGACGTAAAGAATGTCCAGGATAAGGATGCGAATATTACGTACTTAACAACAACATTTCAAGGCCATGCATTATTTTGGTACATGAATCTACAAATTACCATGCCTATAGGACAGGAAAGGACTTTGGAGGAGATAAGGAAAGCATTGTTGAAAGAGTTCAAGAAGCCAAAGTATGATTCGCAGTACATTACAAAACTAAAAGAGATTAAACAAGTGCAAATAGAGTCAGTATGGGACTTCAATCAAATATTCAAGGATTTGATGGTTAGGATGAATTTCCAGATCCCCGATCAACAACATCAAGAATGGTTTATTGGAAGACTTCTACCACACATTCGTAGGGCATTGATTAAACATAAGGTTCTGTCACAACCCAAGGCTTCGGAAATTACAATGAAATTAGAATCATCCCATGTTGGAGATAGTGGAGGGATGTTGCAGGTTCAAACACAATTGGATTCTTTGATGATTCAATTGATAGAATTTACAAAAGGGAAGGAGAAATGTGAACAAGTATGGAGTACCAAGTGTAGGACTGAAGGCCATCAAAAGGACGAATGCGTAACATTCACGTAGTATTTGGTGAATAGAGCATCAAATCCATTACCAAGAGGGGGGTATTGAGATATATGTTAGAAATGGGGACATCATCCAACTTAGTTTCCATTACTACAAAAGTATCAGAGTACACCAATGAATTTTTTTCAATTTTTTTTCAAGTCAGTCAGACATGAAGAGAAGGATTGTCAAGCATTTGATTTGATGAGGGATTGCACTACATATATGTACAATATTTAGGAGGAGAATGTTGCGACAGAAGGAGGTGGTCTCTAATATATTAATCAAAGATGATTTAATCTAGGAAACATGGGAAATATTGGTAGAGGTCGATGTAGACAAAATTTTGGTAGGGGAGGAAGAGGACCAATTATATGTTACATTTGTAATCAACATGGAAACTTAGCCAACGACTGCCTGAATCCATGTACAATGTGAACATACTACAAAGCACTGGACCATGAAACATAATATTGTACTCAACTTTTTGTGAAATGGAAGACCATAGGGTACCAAAACTAGAATCCAAATCAGAATGTGCAAAACATATCTGCCGAAAAATGCAATGAAGGACCTAGAATATCAATTGTTACGCATAGAGGAGATAGAACATGAGTTGATGTGACAAATGAAGGAAATAAGATTGAGTAATGGGAAAGGAGGTCAACAAGACTAATGCCAACCTTTCATCCTCAACAATAAAATGAGACATATCATAAGGAAAGAAAATAGGTACTTGGAAAATATTGGTGACCATCAACATCATCTATGCCTCATGCGAGAGATCACGTTGTGCCAGAGAAACAAAAATGGGAAGGTAAGAACTATAAGAAAATTGTTGAGGACTTGTGTAGAGATACTGAAAGATGAAATTGCAATGAATACACTATATGACATGATTTTTCATTGCAAACAAGGAAGGGAAACTTCCATCGCACAAAGTGTGTTGAATCATGTACTTCATAGGAAGATGACCAATGAAGAATTTAGATTTAGTGCATAAATAGGGGAATATGATGTGGATAATTTTATATTAGAATTGGGGTATGATGTGAATTTTTTACCTAAGTAGACCTAGAAGATGATGGGGAAACCTAAGATAGTATGGTCTCCTTTTCAGTTAAGGATCATGAATCAACACAAAATAGTACCAATTTGTCAATTGACAGGATCACCTATGAACATAGATGAGGTGCATAGTGGAAGAATTTGAATTTATTTAGATCATGGATGATATTCAACCATATCCAACAATGATGGGACTTGAATGGAAATTTGATAACCATGAAATCATTAATTTGAAGAAGAGGGAAATGATATTTGAAGTCGAAGATTTGAAATTTACTGCACTAGTGGACCCAACAGAAGGAAAGAGATACATAGATACAACAAGAGGAAATGACATTGACAATTTGTATAACATGAAAAAATGGATGGATGATTATGTTAAACATACTAAATATGGTGCACTAAGTTGGATAAGTATCAACTCATGTAAATCATATTTAGAGTGTAATGATTGTTGTAGGAAAATCTGCCTGCGGACAAGTAGATCGACCTCTAAGGCTTGACCTTAACCCTAGACAGAAAAGTTCTTATCATGGACACTGAATTTCTTTCGAATCTATCTAAGCCTAATGCATGAGAAGGGAGAGTAACAGAAGTACCTCTTAACCGACGTTTGTCCCTGCATGCTCCGAGTTGCGCTCCAATCCTTTGCTCCTCGCTGAGGTCTATGAACAAAATAAGATACGACCACTTACTACTCTATTGACATTAGCTTGAAAAGAGATCTATCACTGAATGATAATTTCATGTAACATCAGACACAAACTAGAAAGAAACAGGCCAAGTGTGTCATATTAATGAGAATAACGACAGCAGTACTTACAATCGTAGATGCGAATGTGACAGATTCGTCAAGTCCTCTTCGTCTAACCCTTGCCTAAACGATCCACAACCTGGATGACAACAGCTTCAATGATTGCTCTCCTTTAGCTGACTGCAAGTTTACTCCAAGATCATAAGTTTCACATATTCAGTTCCCCCTTCCCTTCATCACCATAGAGCTTGATTATATAGGCTAGGAAAGGCCTAACCACTTGAGTTATGTTTAGAACCAGTTAGGAACTTCCTCCCTGGATCAGAGATATTTTGATAGAACCAAGAATTCGAGTTCAACCACCTCCCAAACTCGAATGATTCTCCCCTTATTCTTCTCACCGGGCTAACAATTTACCCAGAATGGAGAGAACTCCCCCAGAAGGGACATCAGAGCGCTAGAACGCTCAAGAGAAAGCCAAGGGAAGCGCCAGCGCTTCAAATCTGAGTAGCGCTCCTGCAAAAGGGTGGAGAAGCACTACAACGCTTTTGAAGCATGGTAGAGGGGTGCCAGTAATTCTTAGGCAGTTTTAGGGGAGCATTCCCCTTCCAAACTCTTGATTAAGAAGCCCTCTTAGGTGTTAAGAGATGTTTGACTCCAATGAACCGGTTTCTTCCTTCAAACCAAGTATATAAGATGTTTCAAGTGCCTCTTTAGTGTTTTCGTTGTGATAACATGATTCAAAAACATTCACGACACTCTATATCCAACTTGCGACACTTGCGACAAGTTGTAAGGGAGTTGCGACACTTGCAACAAGTGAGAGGTAATATGCGACACTTATCCAGTTGAGTGATTTTGATGTGTAACAGAATGCCCCCCAAAGTATGAAGTCAGAAGATGCAGACTAATGACTGAAGTACTTTGTAGATATTCAAGCAAGGGTATAGACTTGGAGAACCTGACGGAAGCTGCACACAAACATCCAACAAATATCATGACATATATCAAAACCCAAGGCAGGC
>JZKD02S2128182.1:77846-90672 GCA_000966675.3 Picea glauca
TATATATATATATATATATATATATATATATATATATATATACGACGATATATTTGTGTATTGTCTGTGTGTGCCATTGTATATTTTCTATTTTTATTAAGAATATATTTGTAGTAATTTATTGTACAAGGTCAAAATATACATTTGATATCAGAGTTGTTATTGGATTTAGGGGGATGCTTTTATGGCTAAGGGTTTGTCTCAGGTTTTTGAAAGCCTTGTTATAGTGGCCGATCTGCGGTATTGATTCTTCGGGTGAAAATAAATTACAAGTAGTTTGAAAATAGAGATCAAGAAATTTAAACATTTTGAGTAATGGAATCTCAAGATGAAATATCTATTGGTGAACAAAGATTAGTGTATCATTGTGGATCCAGGTAGTACCCACATGAACATCAACATAATATTGGGAAAAATTGGATCGGAAGGTGAAGAGCACAATCTGGTTGTGTCTCTCATATTCAATATTATTGAATGTGTCAGGGGAAGTTATGGCCAAGGATTTATGGAATAAGTTGGGGAATTTGTGTCAGTCTAAGTCCCTAGCAAACATTTTTTTCCTGCAGAAGAAGATGTATAACCTGAGGATGAAAGATGGAGACTCGGTGATAGAGCATTTGAACACCTTCTATATAATTGTAAGTCAATTATTATTTGTTGACATTAATAGTTTTTATGAAGATAAGTGTATCAATTTATTTTTCTCTTTACTAGACTCGTGGGATAATTTGGTTGTGGCCATAGGTAGTAATACAACTACTTTAAGTTTTGATGATGTGGTCCCATCCTTGTTGTCGGAGGAGATGAGGTGGAGGAACATGGAAGAACAAGGCACATATGCATTATTTGTAAGGGGATGCTCCCAGGAAAGAAATAGATCTAAGTCCTTAAGTGGGAGATCTAAATCTAAGGGTAGATATAAATCTCCCAGAAAGTTTGTAAGGTATGTTGGAGATGTGGAAAAGAAGGGCACTACAAGAAGCAATGTAGATCCAAAAGTGTTGAGAGAGGTAAGGGATATGAATATGTTCCTTCTACAAAAGAAAACACCTATGTCGAAGAAGGAGGGGGTGTGTACATGGCTTATTCAAGCACACATGTAGATCATGAGGCATGTTTTGTTGAGTCAGACACATCCTTTCATATTAATCCCTACAGGGAGTGGTTTTGTGAATATGAAAGGTATGATGGAGGTGATGTTTTCCTAGGCGATGACTCAACAACCAAAATCATAGGATGATGAAAAGTGAAGTTGAATCTCATGGATGGAAGGATTAGGAAACTCCCTGGTGTTCTACTATAATGTCCCCACTTTGGGACATCAGGGTATTACACAGTGTTATGATGACCAGAGTAGCCAGTTGGAGATTATAGCGAGTACATGAGCTATTGAGGGATATTTTGGGATTCGACTTGCATCGCTCATTCTATTTCATAATTATGATCCATTCCACACAGATTGTCTTTGGTTCCATTGCATTCCGACGATTTCCATGATTTTGAGTATTTTGAGATATAGGTTAATTAAATTCACTAAAGAGGGCATTTTGGGAACAATACTTGGAGGAACCTCTCACTGTAATAGATCATTGGAATTGAGAGGAACAACACTACAATATAGGATGATGAGAAGTGAATTTCAGTGGACAGGGAAGCCACAAGGAGAGATAAGGTGTTTTTCAAAGGTAAAAAGGTTAATTAATTAATTAAAGTGATTTAATTAATTAATTAATAATTAATAAAATGAAAGTAACTTTGGAGGGACCAAGTGAGTAGGAAGTATAAAGTAGAGGCAAGGGCCTCTATTCTCTCATTCATGTATGATTATATTTTGATATATGGATTCTAGCTAGTGAGCCCATACCTTAGGGGTTTTGAGGGTTTTTACTTAACAAACCCTAGAGGACAATTCAGTGGTGAAACATTCCACCTAGCTTGTCCCAATATTGGTCTTGGGGATGTAATACTCCCCCACACCATTCTATTTTAGATCTACTCAGTGCAGGAGGGTTCTACACCAACCACAGGCATAGGAAGAGAGGGAGGGCACACCATTGGGGGGTTTCCACCAAGGGGGCACACCATCCATTAAAGGAAGTTCGTTCCAGGTGATTGGCAGGGCTTCTGGAGATTTTAGCACCTAGGTTTTCATTGCAGGGTCTTGGCCATTAGATCTAGTGCATTCCAGAGGAGTTTTATGTACCATTTGATTTACTATATGCATTGGATGAATTGGAGGAGAGGAGCACACTTAAGAAAGTCATTTCAGTCATTTGATAGATCATATCTTCACCATTTCTCTTGGCACTTCATCAAAGAGGTAACCGAGCCCCTATTTATCATTCTAGTGGTTTTGTGGAGCATTTGGAAGCCTCTAGAAGGGAGGCTGAATTATCTAGGGTTTCAAGCATCCAGGGGGTGCACCATTCCTTTGAGGGAAGTTAGATCTATGGGTTTGAGAGGGACTTTGGGAATTTGAGAACTTGGGTTGTCCTTGCAGTAACCCGATCTATCATTCTACTAAGTTTGGGGTCATTTGGAGATTTCTTTCAGTCAGGCCGAATTATTGAGCCTATTTAGCATTCCAGCAGGACTTAACATCATCCAATATTGGGGGTTTGTCACTTTGTACTGCCCATATATCTTATAGCATTGGTATTCATCGTGTATCCAACCTTTGGAGGCTTTCATCTTCTTCCTGGGAGCATTTTGTAGCAGCTTCTATTATGTTTATTGGATCCATCTGTTGATCATTCCAGATCTACATCATCCTTGTATTAGGTTCTTATTATTATGAATAAAGATAAGATCTGAATCATTTTGGATTGTCTATCATATTGTTGATCTTGCATAGGGTTTTGGTATGTTACATTTCTTTATCTCTTTATCTATTGTTGCAAATACACATATCAACCATCAATATAACCCTAAGCGCAACCTAAAGAACCATAGTAAGAAAAGTGTTTGAGG
This sequence comes from Picea glauca, assembly GCA_000966675.3. NCBI lineage: Eukaryota > Viridiplantae > Streptophyta > Pinopsida > Pinales > Pinaceae > Picea > Picea glauca. Next base: position 80,817 of record JZKD02S2128182.1, read on the forward strand.
AAATGCCACACTCAGTTAAATTTTAAAATTCATGCAAAACGTGATGTTCCTGACATATTGGCTTGGGAACATTACATGTACATATCCAAATATTGGCCATAAATTTCATTTATGTAAGAAAAATGGATAATGCAGGGGTAAAAATAATGTTTGAGAAAGAAACATTCAAGATGGTTCGAGGATAAATGGTGTTGCTAAAGGGATTTTGGATTGGAAATTTGTATAAGATGCAGGGAAGCACTATTAGTGATGGGTTCAATACTTCCATTGTTCGTGAGATTGGAGCTAAAGAAGAAAAAGATCCTACATTCTCTGGAAAAAAGACTATGTTGTGGCATCAAAGACTGGGGCATATCAGAGATAAGGGCCTTTGACTACTACATGGTAAAGGTATGGTTCAAGGTATGTCTAAATTTCTTCTAAATTTTGATTTCTGTGAACATTAGATATATGGGAAACATAATCATGAAAGATTCCTGTCTAGTGCAATGAGGGGATAGGGAATTTTACAGTTGGTGCATCGTGATGTGTTTGGACCTGTGTTAGTTACATCAATGGGAAAACATTTGTACCATGTCTTATTTATAGATGACTTATTGAGGAATACATAGATATATTTCCTTAGGAATAAATATGAAGTATTTGACACGTTTAAAGAGTTTAAGGATCTTGTGGAGAATTAGATAGAGAAAATAATTAAGGTGTCGAGGACAGATAACGGTGAATAATTATGTCGAAATGAATTCAAAGAATTCAGTAAGAAGTGCAATATATCAAGGTAGAATACTACTCCATATAAACCTCAATAGAATGGAGTTGTATAAAGGATGAACATGATGTTGATGGAAAAATCAAGGTGCATGCTCAGTGGTTCCATGTTAGGACATGAATTCTGGGTAGAGACAATGAGTACTGCATGTTACTTGGTCAATAAATCACCCTCATTAGCATTGGATGGAAATACTCAACACGAGGTATGGACTGGTAAGAAACACTCTCTAACACAAATCAAGGTATTTGGTTGTGATTCTTATGTTCACATTCCAAAGGAAAACAAGAATAAGCTAGATAAAAGGATGAAAAGTGTATCTTTATTGGGTATAAAGATGGTCTGAAAGCTTATAATTTTTGGAACCTAGAAACTAAGAAGGTAGTGTATAGTCAAGATGCAATATTTAGAGAAATCAAATATGATGTCAAATAGGAAGTCCTACAAAGGAAGGAAGAACGAGAGAAAATATAGTTTGAGTTGAGGGATGATGAATCATACACTACATAAAAATAGGAATAAAAAAAATAAGATCCTCATACTCAAGTATTGAGGAGATTGGTTAGAAAAATAAGGAAACCAGAAATTTATACTCCACTTGATTTGCATTCAAATTTTTCTTTTTTTATTATTGAAGATGATCCTAGAACTATTAGGGAGGCAGTGGATTTAGAGGATGGAAAACTCTAGAAAAAGGCCATGGTTGAAGAAATGGTATCCTTGGACAATAATTAAGATTGGGATCTAATGGAGTCATCGATTGGAAGAAATCCCATTGGAAGAAAATGGGTGTTTAAGAAGAAGTTGAATGCATAAGGAAAAGTGGAGAAATAAACAAACTCGGTTAGTAGCAATGTTAGACAACATAGGTATTCCAACAGAGGTCTAACACCATCAGTAACCACTCACACAACCAAATCAAAGATCAACAGACCAATGCTTTGACGTGGTAAAATCCCTACAGGGAAACGTCCACGTCCACAACAAACGCGACCACTTGGAGTAGTTTATTAATGCAAAAGAAAAAGATTATAGAGTTATTTTACAAGAGATTTTCTCACAATATATCATCAACAAATGACCCTCCATTCTCTTTAAATAGAGATCATGGACCAATCGAGTGTTAAGCCACAAATCAATGGCCATTAAGATCAAGGAGAATAAGAACTGTTGGATCACTTTATGTCGGGAACATATTGTGACCATCAGATTTCCTAACTACAAATGCATACTAATGCAGACTAAAGAAACACACTAAGAAACACACTTTTACCTAAAGACACATTAGACAAAGTAGATCTTAACTAACTTCTAAGTGTCTAAATATCCTAACATCCCCCCTTAAGAACAACTTTGGATAGGATTGAAGGATTTACAATAGTGACACAATAGGATAAGGAAGGAGTCATTAGAGCATATCCCCCCTTAACGACAACTTCTTGAAATCCTAACATAGATCAAATTTTGGAAAAATTCACTTCTGTAAGAGACTTTGTGAAAATGTCTGCAACTTGATCTTCTGTAGGGAAAAAGAGAACTTCAATAACTTGATCATGAATGAGATTTATGATGAAGTGCATGTGTATCTCGATGTGTTTGTTGTGATGATGTTGAAATGGGTCTTTGGCGAGCTTGATGGAACTCTGATTATCGCACCAAAGGCTGGTCAGATGCTGCTGCTGGAAGCCAAACTCTGAAATATTCTATCAAAGCCATAAGGATACCTGACTTGCATTTACCACTTCTTGGTACTCTGCTTCTACTGAAGAAAGTGAAATACTCTGTTGTTTCTTACAGGCCCAAGTGACAGGTCCTGAACCAAGGCTGAAAACATAACCTGCATTAGACTTCCGATCATCAGGGTTGACGACCCAATTTGAATCAGTGAAACCAACCAATAAAGGAGTCTCCCATGATATGTAATGTATCCTGAATTGAACTATACCATAGACATACTGAAGTATCCTTTTAGCTGCTTTCCATTGGATTTCATGGGGTGTTTTCATATAATGGGAAATAAGACCAATAACAAAGGAAAGATCAGTACGGGTATGAGTCAAGTATAAGAGGCTACCAACTAATTGACAGTACAAGGTGGAATCAACTTCGGGAGAAGTACAGGTGGCAACAAGTTTGACTCCAGATTGGAAGGGAGAAGGGGATGGTTTACAATCGTCCATGTGAAAGTGACAAAGAAGGTCACAAACATACTTAGACGGGGAAAGAAAAATTCCTTCATTGTTTTGCAAAACTTGGAGGCCAAGGAAATAGTGCAAAAAACCTAAGTCTGTCATTTCAAATTTCTTCTTAAGGTTGGTTTTCACATGGTTTAAAAGTTTTGAGTCACTACCAGTAAGGATAAGGCCATCAACATAAAGGACAAGGATTATGAGATGGCTTCCTACTTTCTTGGTATAGACATTAGGATCAGAATGGAATCTAGAGAATCCATTGGAAATAAGAAAGCTGTCCATTTTGGCATACCAAGATTGGGGAGCTTGCTTGAGACCATAAAGAGATTTCTTAAGGTGACAAATAAGGATAGAGTCATTATGGACATAGATAGGAGGTTGTTCCATGTAGATTTCTTCTTTCAAATCTCCATGAAAGAAGGCATATTTAACGTCCATCTGATGGACCTCCCATTTATGTGAGGTAGCAAGGGCAAGAAGGAGTATGTAATTCATTTTGGCTACAGGGGAAAAGGTTCCATTATAGTCAATTCCTTCAACTTGGGAAAATCCTTTGGAAACTAATCGAGCCTTGTGTCTTTCAACACTTCCATCTGATGCATACTTATTTCTGTAGACCCATTTACATATGACAAGTTTTCTTCCTTTTGAAAGAGGTAAAAGATCCCAAGTATCATTTTCCATTAAAGAATGATACTCTTCATCCATTGTTGTATCCTAATCTGAATGACCTGAAGCTTCTGCAAATGTCTCTGGATCACGAGTCTCTGAAAATTGAGCCAAAAGAGAAGAGGATCATTGGAACTGTGAATGTGTTCAATGCTGATATGATGGATCACAAAAAATATCACCAACTGCTTCTCGTGTTGAACGGACCCATCTAGGAAGTAGTGGAGATGGAGTTGGTGTTGGTTCAAAGGACTCATCTTGAGGAAGGTGAGCAGGCAGAGGTGGATTTTAATCCTCACTATCATCATCTGAAGAAGAAACTAGAACAAAAGAAGGCACAAACACTGAACATGGATCACAAGACAAAGAAGGCATAAACGATGAATTAGGCTCGCATGCCAAAGAAGGCACAAACATTGAATTAGGCTCACAGGACAAGATATTTTCATCAAATTTAACATCTCTTCTAATAATAATTTCATTAGAATGTGGTTGAATAAGTTTATAACCTTTGACATCTTTAGAATAACTAACAAATATACACTTCTCACTTTTAGGATGCAATGCTTTCCTTTTCTCATCAGAAATGCTATACTGCCAAATAAACATACGTGATTTACATCTGGTTTAATTTTAGTCCAAGCTTATTCCAATGTTATATTTGTAAGAGCCTTTGTGGGACTGTGATTTACTATGTAATTTTCATAGTTGATGGCTTCCGCCCAATACTTTAGACTTAATCCCTTAGATTGGATCATACAATTAGACATTTCTTTTAATGTGCAGTTCTTTCTCTTTGCAACACCATTTTGATGTGGTGTAGATGGAACAGTGTGTTGCATTTGGATGCCATGTGTAGTGCAACAAATTGTAAAATTATTGTTCACATGTTCACCTCCATTATCTGTTCTTAACCTTTGAATTTGATGTCCATATTTATTTTCTACAAGGGTCTTGTAGGCCAAAAACTTGTCAAAAATGTTTCTCTTAAGTTTTAAGAAGTAAACCCAAGTACATCTAGAAAAGTCATCAATGAAAGTTAAGAAATACTTGCACCCAGAAAAAAAAGGAGAAGAAAGTGGACCCCACAAATCACTATGAACAAGATGCAAAGGGCCTGAGGTGTGCCAAGAGGCACGTTTGTCAAAACTATCCCGATGATGTTTTTCGAGAACACAACTGGCACAAACACCATTTCCGCATGAAATAGGAGAAATACCAGTCACCATCTTTTGATTGCATAGTTTCTGCAAAGGGCGATAGTTTAGATGACCAAACTGATCATGCCAAAGTTTGCTCAAGTCATCACTGTGAGCAACACAAATTGATTTAAAATATGATAACCCAAAGTTGTCAAACTTGTACAACCTAGTAATATCATTAGAAATTCTAGTTGTAAGAACATTCTTAAGATATTTTATATCCTTGATTACAACTCAGTGAGGTGAAAAATCTAGGGTTTTACCTTCACCTGAATGAGTGATTTGATATACTGATAGAAAGTTACAAGAAAGACTTGGAAGACACAATACATCATTGAAATGACTATTTTCTACTTGAGTTGTTCCAGATCCTTCAACACTAAGAGATCTATCATCACCAACAAATATTTTCTTGGTGTTACATTCATTTAGAGAAGAAAATGTGTCTCTATCCTTAGCCATATTATAAGATGCTCCAGAATCAATAAGCCACTCATTAGAAGTAGAAGTAGAAGTTGTATTGAAGGAGAAATCAGAAGCAGAAAGTGCATTTCCATGAGAAGAAGAAGAAGAAGAAGAATCAATACAAATGTCGTGCTTCTCCATCGTTGCTTCTAAAGCTGTCATCTTCTTGAAACATTTGGACTTGTTAGTCCCTAAAGTTGCACTTGAATGTGAGAGGGAAATCTAGGGCACCATCAAGGTTATTGCAATGGTATTTTAAGGGTTTTATGAATTGGTTTTTGAGGATGGTTGAAAATTGGTTCGAGGGTTCAAGGTAAACACATAACTCAAAAATAAGTCAAGATATATCCCACTGATTTAGTTAAAGGTAGTCACATAAATGGATCAGATAAATAAGGAAAATATGAGAGAATTCAATTTGTCAACCCCATACAAATTTCTTATTTCAAAATGTAATTTAGAAACAAGAACATGTACTTGAAAATCAAATCTTGATAATAAACAATAACAAAAAAATCTTCACTGTATTAATTAAGATCAATAAATCAATGCATTGCAACTGAAAAAATGATTTCAAGCAAGAAAAGAAATAGAACATGAAATGAGAGAAAATATGACCATCAACATGTCTTTTTCATTAAGTATCAATATGGAATAAAATTGTCTTACAAATATATTCAAAGTAGGTCCATGAAAGCCCAACCTTTTGACCATTACTTCTCCTTCTACAGAGTTTATATAGAAACAATACATAATTATCAAGATCCAAAATAAATGTATCTAAAAACCTCCTCATCTATATTTAGCTTCTTGCTTCAAATAATCAAGGAGAAGCTCAAATATGATCTCCAAGTCGAATTGATGAGGTGGCTTGTCAACTGCTGTCCATGAGATTTTTTAGGAAAATAAATCTGTCAACTTCCTGAAAAATAGGGTCCAACAATCTCTTTGTATCTCTCAAACGGTGATAGCTGTGTAAAAAATGAGAGAGGTTTTTGTGAAGGGGCATGTTCCCAAAAAATATCTTTTGGTTTCAACGAATTCATCTCCATATGTTCTGAAACCTCTCCCAAAACTACTGACTAAAACGAGAAATTATTTATTGTGAAATCTCAGAAAATAGGCCTCAAATATAAATTTGAATCTCTTAAAATGTGATAGTTGTGTAAAAAATGAGAGAGGTTTTTGTAAAGGGGAATGTTCCCAACAAAAAATTCTTTTGGTTTCAACAAATTCATCTCCAGGTTTTTTGAAACCTCTTTTGAGGTTAAATACTAAAACAGGTAAAAAAAAACCAGAGTATTTCATGTAGCTTCTTAATATTGTCCTTTTCACTTCTAACTTTAAATTTAAACTCTGGGAATTCCTCTACAGGTGTAGGTTGGTTCAGGTCATCGCATCTAGTAATTCCTTTTCATTTCTAACTTTAATACACCTGTAGAGGAATTACTTATATCAAACTGTGTTTGATTTGATGCAGGTCAGGCTGGTACAACTCGATCCCACCATGAGATGGTTATAATTGAAGTATCAACTCAATAAGAGATCGTGGAGAGGCATGCAGATCCTCTAATCACGATTTGCACAATTATGACGCAATCAGGGTGAGTTGGCGCATGTAAAAACATGATTATCCTTAGCACTGTAGGAATAACACTATTCCTGTAGCGCCATTCATGACTTGGCAAAATTTTGAAATTTCAAAAATGAATAGACAAGTGATGTGACAAATTTCATCAAATCAAATCCTAAACCTTTAAAAACTTAAGAAAATTGTTTAAAAGTACAAAAATTGCAAAGAATGGCAAATCAAACCAAGGGGTAAAAACCAAGTTTTAGGCAACAAAACATAAGAAAGGATTATTAAGGGTTAGAGACAGCTCACATAATAATAAAAAAAATTAGATACTAACAAGACTCATCATGACCATGTTTATCACAAAAGTTGCAATGTCTGTCAGTCTTCTTATTTTTATATTTTGCTCCTTTGTCACCATTAGGAGTTGAAGTTGTTTGAGTGGGTTTGGGACCCTTATATTGCTTGTTGTTGTGGCAAGGATGTTGCTTCTTGGGATTCTTGGGTTTATCATTTAGATGGACAACTAAGACTTTGTTGGAGGTACATGCAGTGTTGATCACTCCAAGTTGTACAAGCTTATCTTGCTCTCTAATCAAAGAATCACAAAATTTCTCAAGAGTGGGTTTTACATAAGTTGTCCTTAGAGCCTCTTGCATGGCATAAAAGGTAGATACGAACATAGAATATGCACTACCTAGTTTAGAAATAATAAGATAGATGCAACGATCTTCGTCTATCTTTATCTTACATTCTTCACATAAAGTTATGAGTGTTTTAAACTTAGATAGATAGTATTCAATCCAAGAAAAATCACTTGGACTTAAAGTCAATACTTGATTTTCTAACTGTTGTGCTCGAATAATATTGTGTTTACCAAACACATATTCAATCTTTTCCCAAGCTTCTTTGGGTTTATCAATTGATTGAAAGTGGAACCTTAAATAAGGAGAGATGGGCATTCTGATTAATCCACGTGCTTCATCATTTCTATTATCCCATTTTACTTTGTTATCAACATTAATGGGTGTTGTTTCCTTTCCCAAGGTAATTTGGTACAAGCCTTTACTTCTTAATAAATCCTCCATATGAGATTTCCATTGGAAGTTGTTGGTGGTGCTGGTAAGAAAAAGATTACTCGAAGAAGAAATATTTAATATGTAGATAATACGGATCTAAAACCTGAAACTAATGATATGGATGGAAAGATCTCGAAAAAATAGGTGGTTTTAAAAAAAACGGCACTGATAACAAACTTCGGATGTGATAGTTGTGCCCTTTAAAAAAAAAACATAAACGGTAACCAAAGGACCACCTGATGGTGTAAGTTGCTTTATGAAGTGACCCACTTTTATAAAAGGAAGTGGGGATCACTTTTACAATGAAGTTACTTTATAAAAAGAAAATTTGTATGCAAAATAAATAACTCTAAAATATTAAAGCTACTTATGGCGATTCACTTTTATACTTGAAGTGAAATACACTTTACAATGGAGCATGAACTTTTTCAAAAAAAGCAACAAAAAGAGCAACTTGAACTCAAGACCTCTTACTTAATAAGGAAAATTTTAACCAAATGGTCTAGAAAAACATATTGTATTGTTTAGCAAGAGGATTGTTGTTGTTGTTGAAGACGGCCTTGAAGAGCATGCTAAAAAAACTCTTTCAACAAAATAATTTTTTTTCACTTCTCGATGACAACAACAGTTAGATCTCAGTTAGCTTACCCAGAAAATGCACATTTTCCTATCTGTTTTTTATTTTCCGAGATCGAACAGGGCACGAGGCAAAAAGAATACACAGATATAAAAGAGTAGCAACCCGGAAACAAATAATATAAAACCGAAATAAAACCAAAATAATACTCTGCAAAAATTTGAAAGTGGCGTATTTAGGATTTATACCTTCAGATCTCATTGAAATGGTCGTATATTGGGAAAACATAAACATTTTTGAGTGAAACGAAAAGTTTTCTTGACTGAAACGAACGCTCTGGACGCAATGGAACAGTCCTCTCAACCCATAAATGTACAACAATGTAGATGAAGCAACTCAACTTCATGATCTTGATCTACAATAGGAGCACGTCTTCAAACAGGCTCTGATACCATGTTTGACAACACAGGTATTCCAACAGAGGAAGAACACCTTCAGTAACCACTCACAAAACCATATCAAATATCAACACACTGATGTTTTGACGTGGTAAAACCCCTACAGGGAAACATCCACTTCCCCAGACAACGCGACCACTTGGAGCAGTTTATTAATGCAAAAGAAAAATATTACAGAGAGATTTTACAAGAGAGTTTATCACAATTGATCATTGGAAAATGACCCTACATGCTCTTTAAATAGAGATCATGGACCAATCGGGTGTTAAGCGAGAGATCAATGGCCATTATGATCAAGGAGAATATGAACCATCCGATCACTCTATGTCGGGAACATATCATGACCGTTAGATTTCCTAACTACAAATGCATACTAATGCATATTAAAGAAACACACTTTTACCTAATGATACATTAGAAAAAACAGATCTTAACTAACTCCTAAGTGTCTAAATATCCTAACAAGCAAAAGGTTATTCCCAAGTAGAGGGAGTTGACTTTGGTGAATTTTTTTCTCTTGTTTCCTTCACATAACTCCTCACGGTTAGAGAGTTATGGACATGTGAAGTTCGAGAACCCTCGTGAGTCATCTAGAAGCCCCAAAAGGTCAAAGTAGTCAAAGTGGTTACAAAGAAGAAATTATTTAAATAATAAAGTGAAGTGATGAGTGTACTATAATTCAAAGTGGATACAGAAGAAATTATTTAAATAATAAAGTTAATGGAGAAATTACTAAGTGGACAAGTGGTTAGAGGTGTGTTAGCCCTAAAATAAGGAAAGTGGGTTAAGATGGTTAGAAGGTAACCCCTTGAGGAAGCTACATGAAAGTATAAATAAGAGGCAAGGGTCTCTCATTTTTAATCACACTT
>JZKD02S2128182.1:127888-150706 GCA_000966675.3 Picea glauca
GTACACTTGATTATGGTATTAAATATACTGATGCATCTGATGTTGAGTTGACAGGTTATTCAAATTCTGATTGGGCTGGCAATCTGGATGATCGAAGATCAACCACTAGATATGCGTTCAACATTGGATCCAGGGTTGTTTCATGGAGCAATAAAAAGAAGCCTACTGTATCTTTGTCTTCTACCGAAGCAGAATATAAAGCCTTGTGTGCAGCAACTTGTGAAGTTGTTTGGTTAAGAAGACTTCTTCAAGATGTTGGAGAAGAACGAAAGGAACCTACGATGATCAGATGTGATAATCAAAGTTCAATCAATATTGCGAACAATCCAATTTTTCATGCAAGGACAAAGCATGTTGAAGCTCAGTATCATTTTGTTCGAGAAAAGTTGCAGTCAAATGAAATAACTCTTATGTATTGTAATACTAGTGAAAACGTTGCTGATATTTTCACTAAGCCTCTTGGAAAGATTAAGTTTGAACTGTTTAGGGAGATGTTAGGTGTAGAATTCAATCCATTCTCCATTAAGGGGAAGACTTGGAAATAATGGAGAAAATGTCAGTTGAAAGCGCTAGTTGTAAGCACCAGTTATAAGCTTCAGTTGTGAGAGTCAGTTGTAGGCGTGTTAAGAATCAGTTCTTAGTTAAGAGTCTAGTTGTCTTTGGTTTTCATGTAACCGACTCGGTAGAGTCTTTTCCTATATAAGGATGTAATCTGTCTTCATTGAATAATACAAAGGTGAGCATAGCCTCACCATGTTGTTTGCCTCGTATATTTTATCTGAAAACCCTCGTTGTAAACTACTACTGCCTGAATGAGGGTTTTTCATTCAGTTTTTTCCTTTTCCTCTAGATGACTGATAAGACATGTATAATGTTTGTCTAATGTTACACGTTCAATAGATCATGTATCATAGAATGGATTCTTGGTCATTAATGGAGCTGTTTAGTTGGATTATGAAAGCCAATAGCAGCAGATTGTTGCTGGTCAAAAGTGCACTTTTAAATCTAGTGCCTGCTATCAATCGTCTTCTTTGTTGTCCTTCCATGTGCTTATGTAACTGCTATCAATCCTCTTCTTTCTCCTTCCATGTGCTTATGTAACTTTGTGCTCTAGGAAACTGAAAACATGTGTATGTCTTCTTTTATGGGTAGTATTCCTATAACTTTATGTTCCATCAAAATTTGGCAATAGGCTACAAGAGAAATAAAATTTGAGAGTTGCAAATTTCTTTGGAAGTGTATCGAACTGTTGATGGAGGGTTTTCGTGATTACTACATATTGAATTCTATTTTTGGCTTTATAAAAATTACACCTATTTGACATGCTATCTGTGAGCTTTTCAAGATAAGAAATTGTCAAATCCACTTAACGTTGACACAGTTAACACGATATCTTATTCTGTTTCTGGTATTTGTTCATTCCTGTGATGATTTCTGTGGCCTCCACAAGTAGATTAGGTTTGTTCCTTCGTGAAATGGGCAACAATCTTATCATTATCATGGTACTTAACAGTTGTAGTTTAGGTCTAAAGATTTTGGTTCAGGTGGTTGAGTTTTGATTGTTACTGAATTGGATGAACTATAAAATATGATTAATATTAATTATATAAAATATTACATATTTTTCAAATCCTAATTATAATTATAAAGTTAATATGTTATTTCAAAACATATGAGAGGACGCCATTTTCACCAAATGAGTGTTTACATCCATAAAAATTGAAGAACAATATAACTGAAAGAGATTAATGGAAAAATAATGCGTTAAATTTAGCCTTTGTTACATAGTGCCCCTCATTATTCAATTGCTCATAGGACGACTCTATTAGACCACTACAATCAGGCGTGTTAGAGACACAAATCAAATCCAATTTATATATATTCTAATTATTGAAATTTCTGAAACCACTTCAATATGAAGGTTATTCATGTGTCATTTGATATTTTCTGTTAGTCCTAGCAAGAGGTGGTTGCAACACATAGAACTAACTTTCACATATTCACATCCCCAACTTCACTATAGCAAAATTTACCTTAGAGATAACAAATTTTTTGCAGAGGCCCAGGTATTGCAATGCTTGGCACGCTACGCTAAATCTAAGCCATGGCTGGTGGAGGATTTTTGAATTGAGAGCTTCTTGTTATGGCTGCTACAAACTGAGAAATAATTAGCGAAGGAGATTTGAGTAGAGAATGTGATGAAGAGGATTTTGATTAAGACCATAGAGGTGAATGTATTGATGTAGGTGTTATTTTTCTATTTCTTATTGGGAATTCAACTCACGACATCTAAGTTCGACATTGTAATACCCCCAAGTGGTAAATGTGTATATGTACATATGTTTTTATAGGCGGTGAGATGGTTTTGGGTTGGAGTGCCTATGTATGTCTATTTTGGGCTAGAGTGTTTGTGTGATATTAGGTCAGAGAGCATGTATGTTGAAAGGTCAGTGAGCCTATCATTGTCCATTGTAATCACATTCGTGATATTAATAAAATGCATCATTGTTGCAAAGGAAGTTAGACAAAGAGTATGGGGGGGGTAGGACTCCACGAGAGAGAAAGGGGGCTAAGGGATTATGATAAGGGACTAAGACAAGGGAACTTAAGCCAAGGATTATAATAATATATTCCTAAGTCCTAAGCCTAAGTTATATTTCATAAAATATATCCTAACCTCCAAAAAAGTGAACGAATTCCCAAATGAAGGGAAAAAGTGTTGAAATATTGTAACTATGAAGAATATTCTAATTATTATTGAGTTATTATCATGTAGATCAAATCCCCTTTTGTGGATTAATCATGTCGAGACTTATGTATGACCAAATCCTCTTTTGTGGATTGATCAAACCCTAGTTAAATGGTGGTATATGAGAAGTCGACCCATAGGGCTAATTAAAGTGGTTTTAACCACTAGTTGAAGAAGTCGACCCTGCTTGGTGAAGAGACATAACCCTATCTCACTCACTCACTCAAGTCACTCAAGTCACTCATCTAGTGAGAAAGTTTTGGAGGTAGTTGCAGTTGCAAGAAGGAGAGAGAGGCACATTGCTCAATCTTGGATATTCTCTAGTGTTTTGGTCTTTTATCTTGGCATTGTATTGGCAATCTATATTAAGGAAGTTTTTGTTGGGTTTTCTCCCCCATGAGGGTTTTCCACGATAAAATGTTGTGTACCTTGTGATTTTGTTTCTTTTAGTGATCTTGCTTATGCTATTATTGTCTAGTAAATTGAAAAGAACTTAATAGCTTCTCTAAATTTAACATGGTATCAGAGCTTGACCGAATAGAGCACCTTTCACTAGGTAACCAAAAACGTCATTGTTGTCGTACAAGAAAATTAGGGATTTTTATTGGAAGAGAATTTATGACTAAAAACCATCTCGTAAAGTGTGACCTAGCCTAGAAAACTCATTAGCAGCTTGAGCACACCTTTTCAGTGGCTGGAGCCTCTGGAAAGTGAAACCCTAGTTTTGATTGGTACCAAAAAACCAGAAAACTAGGAAACCATAAGTACTAGTCCAGATTTGTGCAGGTTTAGTTTCAAGGGGTAAAATTTGGATTTTCTGAAAATAGACTGCACCATCTTACTCGCCTCAGTGCAATGCACCTCCTGGTAAGTTCAGATTCAATTTCTGAGCTTTTTCAATTTTTGGTCATTTTTGGTCAAGATGTCTTCAAGCACCAAACTTGTTGACAAGTTAGAAGGTGTGGAAAACTTTTGTGCTTGGAAGTATAGGATTGCACTCATTCTTGAAAACAATGACCTTGCAAAACTCATAAAGGAAAATGTACCAGAACTCGAAGAGTATGCAGCTAAAGCAAAGTATAAGAAGGATATGGTTAGGGCCAAAAGAATCATTGCAAACTCTATTAAAGATCACTTGATCCCTCAAGTGTCTTCAAAGAATACTCCAAAAGAAATGTTTGATGCCCTAACCAGAATCTATGAAGGAAAGAATATTAACCAGAACTTGAACTTGAGAACCCAACTCAAGAATACAAATATGCAGAAAGGAGAAACAATTCAAGACTATTTCTCTAGGGTTACTCATTTCAAAGAACATCTAGGAGAAATTGGAGACAACTTGGATGAAGATGAACTCATCATGAAAAATCTTAATGGTCTCACAAGACCTTGGGATGATTTTATCGAAACTATTTGTGCCAGAAAGGAGAAACTACAATTTGGCAGTCTTTGGGAAGAATGTGTTCAAGAAGAAGCAAGAGTAGCTAATCGTGAAGCAATAATATTAAGGGATGAAGACCAAGCTCTAATTGCTCATGATAAAGGAGGAAAGAAAATGTCTCACTTCCAGAAGGATACCCACCTACATATGCTCATGCTAAAGGAGGAAATAAAAGGTCTCACTTCCAGAAGTAGACCCACCTACATAAGGAATCTCACTCCCCAAAGAGATTCACCCACTTCCATAAAGAATCTCATCCTCCAAGGAGATTCCAGAAATTTCAGAAAGGTCAAAGAAGAGAAAAATATTTCTCCTCTTATCAATGTTATCATTTTGAGAAGATGAGAGATATTTCTAAGAATTGTCCATCCTGAAGAGAAGAATAAAAAGAGAGAAATAAAAAAAAACATCATGCCCATGCAGTTGAAGATGATGAGCCACCCACGAAGTTGACTAAAGAAGAGATTTAAGACTATGTTTTATTTTCTTCCCTCTCAGGATCTGTGTCACCTGGAGAGGATACTTGGCTCATAGACAGTGGTGCCTCTAAGCACATGACATATCGAAGATACATTCTCTCTAGCCTTATAGAAAATAATTTTCTCTAGAAAGTTACACTTGGATATGATTACCAATACCCTATCAAAGGAGTAGGAGAATCCACCTACAAACTTGATTCAGGGACCTCGATGAAGATGAAGGATGTAATATATGTACAAGGTTTGACAAATAAATTACTTTCTATCTCAGCTTTAGATAAGAAAGGTTTCAGGGTTGCATTCATAGATGGTGAAGTTCTTATGTGGGTTAAAGGAAAAACCATAGAAGATGCAATTGTCATTGGAACAGAAGAAGGTGGCCTGTATAAGTTAAAAGGTCACTCAGATGCAGCCTTGACTCACTCCACTGAGATTCCATGTGAACTTTTGCATAGAAGACTAGCTCACATCAACTACAAATCCTTACCATATGTAAGCAAGGTAGTTACAGGCCTACCAAAATTCAAGGTTGATCATGAAGGTGTGTGCAAGGGATGTTCACAAGGAAAGAACATAAAGAATCCTTTCCCAAAGAGCAACAGTAAAGCAGAAGGAATCTTGGAGCTCATCCACCCATATGTGTGTGGCACAATGCCATCAACCTCTCTAAGTGGGTATGTATACTATGTATCATTCATTCATTATTATTCTCACAAGACTTGGGTATATTTCTTGAAATCTAAAGATGAAGCATTTGGAAAATTCAAGGAATTCAAAGCTTTGATAGAAAATCTCTCAGAAAGAAAAATCAAGATACTCATGTCAGATAATGGAGGAGAATAAACCTCAAAAAGATTTGTAAGATTTTTCAAATATGTCGAGATTAAGAGGGAGCTCACCACTCCCTATAATCCTCAACAAAATGGTGTAGCAGAAAGAAAGAATATAAATATAATGGAAGTAGTGAAGACTATGATCCATGATCAAGATCTTCCAATGCACTTATGAGCTGAGGAAACAAGAACAACAATTTATGTCCAAAACAAATTATCCCATAGTGCACTTGGATTGAAAACCCCCAAAGAAATTTTATCTGGAAAGAAGCCAGAAGTAAGCCATCTCAGGATATTTGGTTGTCCAGTGTTTGTACACATTCCAAAAGAAAGGAGAACTAAGTTGGATGGTTCATGAAAGAAGGGAATATTTGTTGGATATTGTGAGGTCTCTAAGGCATTCATAATTTACATACGAGGTTTCCATCACATTGAGATCAACAGAGATATAACCTTTGATGAAAATTCAACACTCAAGAAATCAAAGAGATGTCATCTTGAAGAAGTATATGAAGAATAACCTGTAGCTCCCAGAGTTGCGGAACCAGTGAGGGAAGTTACAATTACCCCTAATGATGAGATTCCAAAAGATCATGATATGATCAAATCTCAAGAACCTCCCCAGATGACAATATCTCACAAGATAAATCCATCTTGGGCAAGGGAACTTATTCAAGATGGAGAGAAGTATGGTGCCCCAGAAGGAACCATGAGAAAAATCAAGAAACCTAAGTCATTCTCCATTTATATGGATTTGATGTGTGATATCATAGAAAATAACCTACTTTCTTTGAAGAATCCATTCAGAAGAAAGAATGGGTGGATTCATGACAGAAGAACACCAATCCATTATAAAGAATGATGTATGGGAAATAGTTCCCAGAGCGAAGAACAAAGATGTGGTATCTTCCAAATGGTTATAGAAGATAAAACATGCTACTAACGGAAGTCTTGAGAAACATAAAGAAATATTTGTAGCTCATGGATTTTCTCAAAAGGAAGGCATTGATTATGAAGAGATGTTTTCTCCTGTAGCCAGATACACTTCAATCAGAGCCATCATAGCTCTTGCAGCCAAGATGAAGTGAAAGTTACACTGGATGGGTTTGAAAACAACCTTTTAAAATGGGGTTATTGAAGAAGAAGTATATATAGAACAACCACAAGGGTTTGAAGTTGAGGATAGAAAGACTCATGTCTATAGGTTGAAGAAGGCTCTGTACGGATTGAAGCAAGCTCCTAGAGCTTGGTATGGCAGAATTGACAATTTCCTGATGATCTTGGGCTTTACCAAGAGTAAATTTGATTCTAACCTTTACTTCAAGGTTATGAATGATGAGCCAGTTATATTGATGTTGTATGTAGATGACTTATTCTTAACTGGGGAAGAAAATTTCATCACTGATTGTAAGAAGAAGCTCATTGCAGAATTTGAGATGAAAGACCTAGGCCCGATCCATTATTTCTTAGCTCTCGAAGTTTTGCAGAGCCCAAAGAAGATCTTCCTTAACCAAGGGAAGTATGCAGTCGAAATACTGAATATGTTTGACACATTGGAATGTAAAGCCATGAATACACCCATGGAAACAAAGTTGAAGCTCCTAGTTGATACTTCGTCAGAATTGGTTGATGCTACTATGTACAAACAGATTATTGGTTTGTTGATTTATCTGTTGAATACCATGCCGGACATATGCTTTGTTGTGAACACCTTAAGTCAGTATCTGGTAGAGCCCAGACACGTTCACCTTGTAGCTGCAAAGAACGTGATGATATACCTTAAGGGTACATTGGAATTTGATCTCTTTTATACTAGAGATCATGACTCCACACTGATTGGTTATACTAATTTAGATTGGGATAGAAGTGTTTCTGATAGAAAAAGCACTTCAAGATGTTTTTTGAGTTTGGTGTCAGCCATGAATTCATGGAAAATAATGAAGCAATCTAGTATTGCTCTCGGCATGATAAAAGAGGAATACATTGTTGCATGTTCTGCTAGTTGTGAATCCATATTTCTTCAGAAGTTGTGGATAGGTCTATTCGATATGGAGATGGAAGCCACCATGATTCTATGTGATAAATAGAGTTGCATAAAGATGACAGAGAACCCTATGTTCCATGATAAGTCAAAGCACATAGAGATCCTATATCAGTACATTTGTGATATGGTGCAGAGGGGATATATAAAGCTCCAATATGTTGGCATAGATGAGCAGGTTGCATATGTGTTGACCAAGCCTCTATCTCGTGTGAATTTTGAGCACTTCCGAGACAAGATTGGTGTTGTCCAAAAGGACATCCCTTGAAAGGGGGAGTGATGTTGATGATACTATGGTATCTTGACCAACAATGGATAGCTTAGTTAGGATTTTATATCCTAGGGGACTGATCATCCCTGGATAGATCTCGAAGGTCTAGTAAGGACAGTTTATCAGAGTACCTGTGGATGTATATGCCAGCTGTGGTCAATAGTGGTAGCTCCATTAGTATTTTATAATCCTAGGGAATCTTATGATTCCTAGGAAGATCCTGAAGGTTCGATAAGGACAGTATGTCAGAGTACCATGTGGTATCTCTATTAGGATTTTACATCCTAGGGAATCTTATGATTCCCGGGAAGATCCTGAAGGTCCGGTAAGGATGGTCTGTTAGAGTACCACAAAATGTTTTTGTTGCACCTACCTAATTATGTTGTTTCTCTAGACTCATGTTGTTGATGATGTTGTATCAGCCTCATGTTGTTGTTGATGATGTTGTACCCACTTCATGTTGTTGATTATGTTGTATCAGCCTATTTTTTTTGATGTTGTTGTTATAGATTTCATGCTAACTAATGTTGATGTTTTTGATTTTTCAATAGTCAATGTTAAGAATGAAGTTCATTCCATTTTTATCATTTAACCATAACCATTAATTTTGCAGCAACCAAGATCACAAGAAGAAGCACCATGCACAAGAACACAAGAAGTATCCTGGGAAACCCTTTTCAACAAGGGAAGAAAACCCAGCCAAATCCTTTGCTATATTATTCAAGAGAAAGAAATTCACCACGACCAAGAAAACCTAGCACATAAGAGGGTTCTCAAACCCTAGAAGAATAGCACCCTAGAGAGGTGTGCACTTTTCCCAAGTAGGTGTACTTGCTGAAATTTCCAAACTCACTTGAAAGATATGTTTCCTCAATGGGGAATTTACATTTACTTATACTAACCTAAGCCTGTCTAAAAAAGTGTCTATTGGCACAACAAGGCCGACCTCACTAGCTTATAATATAATTAATATTAACCAGATTAATTATCTTTTACATTAATTACTAGTCAAATTGAAGTGGGGCCGACCTGTACCCTTTACATTACAATTAGGGTTACAGTCAAATCTGACTCTTAATCAATATAGAAAAGGATATAATACACCCACTACTACTCATCCACTAGGGACACATCCATAGGGATGTCCATATGTTCGACTCACTGCATTACACAGAAGAACCAGATCTTCACACGTTCACCTATGCTCGTCCACAAGCACGTCCACTCAATAGATCTTCTTTCCCACTCCCTCACACATGAGAGTCATATGGAGTTTCTCTTCAACTCTGCTGCTCAGAGGAGGCTAATACATCATCTTCATTTCTGTTCTCATGATGATGCACCCAACACTTTGGGATTTCACATGTTCACCTTGTGCTCAACCATAGGCATGTCTAACTCAACAGATCGCCTTTCCCACTAGATAATCATCTGGATTTATTCTCAAGTCTCTGAATGGAGGAGGTCATCTCTATGTTCTAGATTTGTCTCAGGTAGGAACCACATACCTTCTTTAGGTTTTTTCTCTCAGGTTTGTAAGATGGAGAATATCTTCACATGGGTACAATGATCCACATCTCACAGATTTGTAAGCTGGAGAATGTCTCACATAGCTACAATCATCAACACTCCCTCTCATCTAGGGAGGCATTCTTCATCATGCCAAGTCTCATACGGATGTACTTTGAATTTTGTCTTGTCTGGAGTCATCAATACTCCCTCTCAACTAGGAAGGCATTCTTCACCAAGTTGGTTTGGTGAAAATGTCTACAATTTTCTCAAGTGTAGGAAGGTACGGTATGTGTATGATTTTTCCTCTGCATCATATCTCTGATATAAAAATATTTCATCTCATCGTGTTTCGATCCATCAGGAAACACTGGGTTCTCAAGGATATTTATACATGCCTCTTGGTTATCATTATAGGATCCATCTCATGATCAAGTAAATCTGTCAGAAGCTTTTGAAGCCATACTGCTTTGCACACCCAATAGTACATGCTCTACTTCTATGGTATTCAAGGCCACAAAGATTTTGTTTCCTGCTGTATCAGTAAACCAGGGAAAACTTCATGGTAGAACATCAACCGAATGTGCTTTTTGGTCCACTGTACTTTCTTCTTTAATATGAATCGTCATATCCTGCAAACTCAAGTTCACTCTGGAGGCATATCTCAGGCCATATCCAACTGTGCCTCATGTTTTGTTGTTGTCTAGTGAGTCTGTTTTGGTTGACTCATGAAATGAATAAGCACATTCACTGCATGATATGAATCAAGTATGGTGTTAACTAGATACATCATTGATACAATAAGTTGTGGATTAGTCTCGTTTGAATCATCATCAATATTCTCCTTTTAAATTTATCACAATGGATTTTGCATTCTGTCAAACTTGAACTTCTTTAATATCTTCACTGTATATTTTTCCTAACTTAGGAAAATCTCATCGGTTCTATGTCATACTTCTTATCCCAAGAAGTAGTGCATCATACTCAGATTCTTCATCTAGAATTCAGAAGTCAAGGATCACAACAAGGATTTCTAAATAAGTCACCAAAATCGGGCTCTTGTTACCATCACTGCAATGATATAGCTTTGGATCAGCAACACTCTTGCTGAACTCCAAACTCATCAAGAATTTATTTGTCTGATATAGTTTCCAACTCATGGATGGTATTACAAATGGAAATGTGTCAGGTTTACTAGATCAAGTGTATCATCATAGAAAACTCCCTCTGTTTGTGAGAAACCTCTGGCTGTAGATCTCATTTTGTATTTCTAGAGACTTCCATCAGCTGCATGTTTGATCTTATAGATCCACTTGAAGGTTACCATAGATTTTCTTGTTGATCCTTGAATAATATCTTATGCATCATTCTTTAAGATATACTGGTATTCTTCTGTTATGGCTTCTTCCCATACCTGTTCTCCTGTTGCTTCTCTAAGACAAGGAGGCTCAGCATCAATAAGGTGGCTCATGACTTGATAGATTGAAACTCTCTTTTACTTTCTCGGGATGTGCCTTGAGAGACTTGTAAGTTTCTCTGCCTCTTGTAGAGTGAGTCTAGGTAGGCCTTTTATGCCTTACTAAAATATCTATGAGCATATCAACTAGAGAAACTGGATCAACTTAAATAATGGTTGTCTCCCTCTGAGCTGCTAAAAGCGGAGAAGGTATTATCTTACTATCAATCTCCATTTGAGATTCTCTATATTTGTTGAATGGGTATCTCCTTTTAAGGACAACGTCTCTACTTGTTCTCGCATAATAATCAATTAAATATGGTTTGGAATCCCATACTAGGGATAATGGTCCAAGTCTTTGAAGGCTCCCATACTAGATATTTATTCAAAAATACAATCAACTATAAAATTTGAAATCAATTGATTTACCTTGTTTGTAGTCATGCTTTAGTTTTAGAGGAAGTACTTCTCCTCTCTCTTCTCTTCATTCTTTTGAGGTGGGTCTAGATCAATGTCATCGATGGAAGCATATTGTCTTCCCTTCTTCTTGGTTGGACAGTTTCTTGCATAGTGTTCATAATTATCAGATCTGAAGCACTGGATTTCTGAAACATCTCTTCTTTGATAACCTGGGTTTGATGAATAGTTTTCACCTTTAAATGATTTCCTGAAATTTCTTTTGAATTTTCCTCCTTTATTTGTGTGAAGTGCAAGAGCATGATTTTCTTCTAAGGAATCTTCCACTCCTATATTTCTAAGTCTAAGTTCTTCTCGAGTACAATTTGTCCATAGACGATCAAAGGTTGGTAGAGATTCTCTTCCACTGATACTTTGAAGGAAATTCTCACACGATTTTGGAATATTCTAGAGAATGGTTAAAACAGGTTCTCTATCAGACATGATTTCCCCAATGGTCTCTAGCTGTTCTTTAATCTCTGATAACTTCATGAAGAAAATGGAAACTATGTCACCTTTCATCATCTTGGTACTTTGAAGTTGGCTCTTTAAGGTAAGAGCTCTGAGGGTGTTGTCACTTTCAAACATTTATTTCAAATCTTCATACATCTCATAGGATGTCTTCAAGTTGGCAATACAAGGTAAGAGGTGATCTCTTACTGAGTAGATGATTAATTTTCTTGCTTTGACATCTTCTTCCTCTCTTATATTTTTATCTATATCTGTAGATGTGGTTGGTAGGGTTTTAGTTACCACATCCAAGAGGTCATCTTCTTCAAGGGTGACTTGAATCCTTGATTTCTAGGAGTTGAAGTTGTTTGCTCCATCAATCCTATATTCTACTAATGCTTTGTTCTTCAGTTGCTTCGTTTCTTCAAATTCTCGCTAACTAGATTTTGAAAACCTAATGATTAGGTTGAATTAGAAACCTTGGATTATATTGGACTTATGACTTCCAAAAATCAACATGATAGTGTCACAGAGATGCTTGCTGATTCAAGAGAACGTTTCGTCAGAAATCTAGAATTAATATTATGCAAGAAATTTTGACACCCTAGAAACCCTAGGGACAAAAATCAAAATTTCTTGGAATTACACTTTGAGAGCTTCTAGAGATGTGTTGGAGGAGGCCATACTCTTCTATGCCAAAAGTATCCCCAACGTCCAAGTATTAAGGGCTAGAACTTCATTGAATGGAAGGTCGTATGGAATTTTCTGGAAACCCTAGAAGGGTCGTACAGTTCTGCAAAAGGTGAGATGAGACTTTGTGGATGCTTGTGCAATGGGTTCTTTCAAGACCTATGCTCTGATACCATGTTTATTTTTCAATAGTCAAGGTTAAGCATGAATTTAATTCCATTTTTAGCATTTAACCATAACCATTAATGTTGCAGCAACCAAGATCACAATAAGAAGCACAATGCACAAGAACACAAGAAGTATCCTGGGAAACCCTTCTCAACAAGGGAAGAAGACCCAGCCAAATCCTTTGCTATATTCTTCAAGAGAAATACCTTCATCACCAAGAAAACCTAGCACACAAGAGGGTGCTCAAACCCTAGAAGACTAGTGCCCAAGAGAGGTACGCACTTTTCCCAAGTAGGTGTACTTGCTGAAATTTCCAAACTCACTTGAAAGATATGTTTCCTCAATGGAGAATTTACCTTTACTTATACTAACCTGAACCTATCAACAAAAGTGTCTATTGGAACAACAGGTCCGACCTCACTAGATTATAATATAATTAATATTAACTAGATTAATTTTATTTTACATTAATTACCAGTCACATTGAGGTGGGGTTGACCTGTACCCTTTACATTACAATTAGGGTTACAGACAGGTCTGACTCTTAATCAATATAGCAAAGGATATGATACACCCACTAGTTCTCATCCACTAGGGGCACATCCATAGGGATGTCCATATCTCTGACTCATTGCATTACATAGAAGAACCATATCTGCACATGTTCACCCATGCTTGTCCACAGACATGTCCACTCAACATATATTCTTTCCCATTGCCCCACACAAGAGAGTCATATAGATTTTCTCGTCAACTTTGTTGCTCAGAGGAAGATAATACACCATCTTCATTTTTATTCTCATGACGATGCACCTAGAACTTTTGGATTTCACACGTTCACCTTGTGCTTAGCCACAGGCACGTCTAAATCAACAGTTCGCCTTTCCCATTGGATAATCATCTGAAGTTCTTCTCAACTCTCTGAATGGAGGAGGTCATCTTTATGTTCCAGCTCTGTCTCAGGTAGGAACCAAATACCCTCTTTAGGGTTTTTCTCTCAGGTTTGTAATATGGAGAATATATTCACATGGCTACAATGATCCACATCTCATAGGTTTGTAAGCTGGATAATGTCTCACATAGCTGCAATCATCAACAAATGCAGATGATGATGATGATGATGATGCTCTCAATGTTGTGAAATATGATATTATTGATGATGAGAAAAAAATCCAATGATTTATAGATATGTCAGTCAATGTTCCAGATGTTGATGATGTTGTTTCCCTCTCTCTCTCTCTCCTAATGATGTTGTAGAATACCCTTCTTGTTAAAGGGGAGTGTTGAAATATTGTAACTCCGAAGAATATTCTAATTATTATTGAGTGATGATCATGTAGATTAAATCCACTTTTGTGGATTGATCATGTTGGGACTTATGTGTGAAAAAATCCCCTTTTATGGATTGGTCAAACTCTAGTTAAATGGTGGTATTTGAGAAGTCACCCCCTAGGGCTAGTTAAAGTAGTTTTAACCACTAGTTGAATAAGTCATCCCTTCTTGGTGAAGGGACATAACCCTAGCACCGCTCAACTAGTATAAATAAGAGAGGAAGGTGCCTCTTTCACTCACTCACTCAAGTCACTCATCTAGTGTGCAAGTTTTGGAGGTAGCTGTAGTTACAAGAAGAAGGAGAGAGAGGTGCATTGCTCAGTCTTGGATATTCTGTAGTGTTTTGGTATTTTATCTTGGCATTGTATTGGAAATCTATATTAAGGAAGTTTTTGCTGGGTTTTCTCCCCCATGAGGGTTTCCCGGGATAAAATGTTGTGTACCTTATGATTGTGTTTCTCTCAGTGATCCTTCTTATGCTATTATTGTCTAGTAAATTGAAAAGAACTTAATAGATTCTCTAAATTTAACAAAAATGGATCCTTATGTGCCACTTGTCAAGTTTAAGCCATGAATACATAAACTTTGGACTTAGTGATAAATTTTGCTCCATCATGATTGTTACCATGGCATGTGGGTGTGATCTAGGGAGCCACTGTGATCCTGTGGCTAGAATACTTTGTGGGTTCTAGGTAAATCTGTGAGACAACTGAGAACAATTCTCCTTTGGTTTCCTTAGGGAAGGCTAGAGCCTTGGAGGGAGAATTGTTTCAGACATGTTTCATTGGGTGTGAGGCTTGGTTGGTTCATGGAGGCTCCATTATAGCAGTTGGAGTTCCTGGAGCCATGTATCTCTGAGACTTTTTGGTCGGCCTGTGCTGAAGCCTTGGAAGGGAAGTAGGACAACCTGAGGGACTGTGGTGCAAAGAAAGGGGAAAATTTCCTTGGGTTGTGTAGGCTACAGGGAATGAGAGGCTATAGGTTGAAAATTTTGTTAGAGTTTGGTACATTGGCCTAGCCTTTGATTGTATGATTGCAATACCTTAGTTGGAATAATGAGAGTGTTTTTTTCCTGGTGGAGTCATAGATCTATCTTGGGGGTGACTTGATGTTGAGAGACCTAGAACAACAATGTCTATGGTTGGGTGGAACGTCTGAGGTCTACAAATAGTTGGTTTTTTTATAAAACATAAGTGCCATGCTTATATGTGCTTTCTATTAATGTGTATAATGTGTATTATGTATTTAATTTATGTTGTGGTTTTACTTAATAAAATGCACATTACATTTACAAATGTTATTTGGTTATGCATGTGACTGGAAGTTTTAACCTACATACTTGTATCATATGTAGGGAATATTTTATAGAACGCCATCAAAACCCTATTGGGCATAATTGATTATGGTATCAAAGAATTATTGAGTGAGGATAATAGAAATTTGAAAACTTTAGTATGTATAGATCTAGAATTTGGAATAGTGTGGCTCATATGTGAATATGAGTGTGTTACAATGTGGTATTAGATTTGTTCTATTGTGATGTGGCCCAGTATAGAGGTCTTGTTATAGAGGCACAAATTTTAAAATTCATAGCTATAGATTGGTGTTGCTAGGTTGGATTATGGATTGGCAGAGTTGGCCATGGGAGGTCATGACAACATTGTGAGAAATTTCCAAATTTGAGCGAAATTGGAAGGGGAAATTCACTCAAAAATGTCGAATTGAAAGGTACAAAAATCAAATTTATATTTGTAATATTGGATTTGGTCAAACCAAAGGTTTAATGGTGGAATTGAGTTGTGAATTTCATGGGAGACAAAAAAATTTCTTGAAAATGGATGAAATTGACAAAAAAAGTCTGAAAATTTGAAATTTTCTATATGGGTGACATCAAGGATTACATGGAGATGCTAGGTGGAAGATGAGTCGATGCATGGAGGGTACATGTGTCATCACAAGGTTTCATTTTGAAATGGAGAGACCCAGTTATCATTCAAGCATATTTTAGCCTGAAAAGAATGTGGATCATCGATCGTGATCGATCTCCACCGTTGGATCTTTTAGGGTCAAGTGGCATAATTAAGTTGGGATAGTCTTTAAGCCCAAAATGAATCTAGGCCATTGTATTGGGTGGATCTCCACCATTGGATATTTCAAATTTAAGTAGCATCCTTAACATCTGATCATATTTAAGTCCGAATTAGATATGGATCGTCATATCAAATCGACCCTCACCATTGGATCTTTTGGAGGTAAGTTGCTTCGATAAGGATCATGCACCTTTAAGTCGTAAATTAATCTAGTTCATTGGATTGGGTGAATCTCAATGGTTATATTTTTCAGAGGTAAGTTGCATGTGTTAGCACTGAGAGTCACCCTCATACTACTAGAGGATAATCCCAATACCCATCAAAATGTAAATGGATTAAAATGGTTTGAGTAGGTGGATCAGCAAGATGAGAAATAAAGGGAGAGGGAAGAAAAAAGTCTGCATAGGCATTCCATTGGGTATGGAGTCATAACATCCTACATACCAAAGGAGATCAAATTGTATATCAGAAAAAGGGATATATAATGATGAATAGAAGCATAGTGAATATGACAAAAGGAAGAACATCCATTATGCAGAGATCCTTTCTGCAACAGATAAATATTTTCTTAAACAATGAACAATGATTTAATGGGCAAGCAACAATAAATCCTCTGTTGTTCATGAATCCATAAATCAATGACAACTATGATCCTCAAAACCTGCAATATATTCAAGAAAGAATATAACAAAGAAATGGAAAAACACAGAAGACAATATGATAACAACTCTCATGAATCTTTAATGACAGAAAATGTCATTACAAAGAGACCCTCAAGCTTTACAAATGAGCAACTAATATTGCTCCTACTCTCTCTAGCCTCTCATGGATCATGAATCCAACCCCAATTTACTCTTGTACCATGGAATATATATCTATGTAGGTCCTTTCCAGCTCACAAATTTGAAATCCAACCCCTTTCCAGAAACAAAAATAGTTACAAATAGAGAATGACACGTTTTAACTGATTTCCTACTTTTTAAGAGGTGAAATTTTTAAAAATAGGCTTCCAAATTCCACTTGTAATTCTCAAAATATAATATTTGTGTAAAATATGAGAATGGTTTTTGTATATAATCTTGTTATAAATAAAACCTCTCTTGGTTTCTTGAAATTCATCTCCATCTGGTCAGAATACATGTCGCAAAAGAATGTCTCAAAAAGGAAATCATGAAAACTGAAAAAATAGGGCTCAAAGATTCTTTTGAAACTCCAAATTCGTGACACCTGTGTGAAAAATGAAAGAGGTTAATGTTCATGTGTCCATTCTTGACAATAAAATCCTTTGGATTTTGAAAATTCATCATGGTTCGCCCAAAAATCCTCCTGGAATTCATCTAGTCAAAAATACCAATTCAACAGTCTTAGAACAAATTTTCCACAACACATTTTGTAGCGCTAGGTGCTATGAAATGTCTTCTAGTTGTTCTCTTTGAGCATTTGGAGCCCAAAATACCAAAAAAAATTAGACAAATGTGTATAATCATGTAGATGCCTCCAGATAGGGTGTAAGCATGATACTTTTCACAAAAATTCAAAAATGCATGGATGACCTTTCTTCGAAATTGAGGGCCTTTCAACCACTCCATCTCATCTATTGAGTCTGACACTTCTCCTTGTTGCATATTGATATAACACATTAATATTTATCTAAGATAATGAAAGAGCAATCTCATGGCTTAATAAAAGGAATAAAACCCTTCAGGGAAAAGGATATGCTGGGAAGCAACAACTATCAAAGTTTTCAAACTAACATTTCACCATCATGCAGGGTCATCATCATTAAAATCAATAAGGCTCTTTAAAATTTCGGCATAGAAAGATTTGAAATTTGAAATATCAATTGAAACTATAAAGGAAAAGAGTTGATGCAGGATATGTGATCAGAGGATAATTATTTGAGTTTGACACATGTTCGTAGCACTGGAATAGGGGATCTGTGGAATAATTCATAGCAAATTATGTAGCAAAAACAACAAGTGCCAGAAAATAGATAGGAACGACAGCTCTGATAGCAGGATTTTTTCAATTGCAATGGAATAAGCTGAAAAAACTGCAGATAGGATGAGAATTTTGTGATAGCAAGAGTAAAGGGGCTGGTTGGTAAAGGGATCCACAATTTGCAGCTCCAGGTGCTACAAAAATTTAGCAGAGACTTAAATTGATATTCAACAGAGCTCAGATGACTCAGGGAGTGTTTGGACACTGCGACTTGACTGTATATGTGCTTCAGATACCATGAAAATGCCTGCAACCATTCTAACCTTTAATTCCCCTTTGTCGGCCAGTTTGTAGCAAAATCCGTAGCGCTTGCCTGGACTAGGAGTTTTTGTGTTGAAACATTGCTATGTTTAGTTTTGTCCATTTGACATTCTATCATAAATATACATTTACAAACCTATTTGATGCGTGGTGGTCTTATCCTCTTGCAATCTAAGGGTGACTTTCAGTGCTAACATTCTTGACGTCGTTTCCGGGAATCAGATTGAAAAAATTCCCCTAGGATTGAACGAAAAATAAATATTGATTCTGAAGGTGCATTATAAATCAATACATTGAAGATTGCAGCTTTTACCTAACGACTCCACTGTTTGAGTTGTGGCTCCCAAAGGCAGACATATGAGGATTACTCCACATCTACCTCTAGAAACACCTGAAGCTGACCCATAGAAGATTATCAAGAAAGGAAAATCTTCTCAAGAAGGCTTTCCAACTACTGTACCAAGTACTTCTGGTCATTTTCATGATTCCACCTTTAATACACCAGTAGCTATATCCATTTCTCCTCTTTTACCCTTTATTGAAGTTTCTAGGAATTTGCATTTTGAAAATTTTCCTGTTGAATACTCTTCTTTCAGTCCCAAATTGAAAGAAGAAAGTTTTGAAGTCCTTGCCTCTCCTGATATTGTAATTTAGTTTAGACTTGAGAGCTTAGAAGATTTTCCTGCCTTGGGTTCTCCTACTCCTCATTCTATCAAAATTGATGTAACTAAAGAGGAGGAAACCTCAATTCCTTTGGAACCTATACCATCTTCTTCAAATGCTCAACCTCTTCCTTTGAAAACTGAAATCTCTCCATCCAACCTCCCTCTTTCTCCCAAAACCAAAGTTGTAGTTGTACCTATCAAAACTCAATCTCCCCCTTGTTATCCTAGAATTCACAATCTAATGGCAGGTGCTAACCTTCCTAGAAATAGTATGGATGCCATAGTGACTACTAGGTATGCCCCTCTTGTGTTACCTCGGCCTATGATTGTTCTCCCAGTTGGATACTACCTTAAGTACATGCCCAAGTTCATAGGGGAGGAAGACATAACTGCATAAGAACACCTTGCAACCTTTTATAGTTATGCAGACAATCTTAATATTGAGAATGAAGATGTATGGATGAGGGTCTTTGTACAGGGCCTTGATGGTGAGGCTAGGAAATGGTTTAGGGGGTTGACTCCTGGATCTATTGTTGGAATTGTAGCTTTGGATGATGCTTTTCTGAGGCATTGGGGGGATAAAAAGGATTTCCTATATTACATTACATAATTTGGGTCACTTAAGAGGAAAGAAGGGGAATCTGTTTCAGTTTTCTCAAAGAGATTTAATCAAATGTACAACAAAGCTCCCCCTAAAATAAAGCCTACAAAAACTTCTGCCAATATTACCTATGCTAGTGCTTTTGACCCTGAGTTTTGCCTCTTGTTGAGAGAAAGAATATCTACCTCTCTAGCTCATATGCAAGATGCATCCGTGGAGGTAGAATCTAACATATTGGAAGCTGACAAGATTAGGGGAAAATCTGATAGAGACATAAGAAAAAGTAGGGCTGAAGCTTCAACCTCTGATTCCCCTGCTGTCCACCCTTAAGTTGATGAACTAACAAAATTGGTAAAATCACTTTCTGCTGAAATGGAAAAGTTCAAACTTGAAGGAAAATAGAACTATAGGAACACACAAAATGTTGATAATAGAGGAAATTTCAGAAGACCAAATAATGCCCCTCGGGTCCTTCAAAGAGATCAAAGAAATAGGCATAGGGATGATCAAAAAGTCCAAGCCCCTCTCCAAAATAACCTAGTTGCTGGTGAAGAAGGAGAGGATGAAGAATTTGATCCATAAATCCATTGTCTTGGTGATACTTCTCCATCCCCTCATTTAACCCAATCTACATATGAGGAGTCTCTCATGGACAACCAATTGAATGAGTTGAGTAAAGGGGAAAAAACCAATGATAATTCAAATAAATACAACCTAAGGTCAAAGAAGAAAGAGGGAAAACCTAACACTTCTTATTATCCCACCAAAACAAAAAATTATGCTAAGGCTATGGAATCTAACAACAAAGAAAAAGAGGCACAAAACCCTCAAGCAATGGTTAAGAGCCCTGTCCCATAAATTAAGGATATCCTGAAATCTCCCTCTTCTTTTAGCTTTGAAAGTGAGATTCAAAAGATCAAAATCCCAGTACCTTTTTTAGAGATGATTAAGAATGAGGAGTTTAAAAAATATCTTTCCAAGATGCTGCAACCCGAACCTTCCTCTAATCCCACATACTCAGTCAACCTTCAAGATGAAAAACCAACAATCATATTGGGACCTTTCATAGAGGATAGGGATGGCTCTTCCCCTCCTTTCTACACATTATATTTGAGGATGATGTTGAGATCAAAATATTTCTTGAAACTGTGAGGAGTTTTCTGCCCTGCATATTGATCAAGATCATGATAATGTCAAATTCCCTCATGTTGATATTTTTTTGAATAAAATTGTTGACCATTATATTGTCCAATTTCCCAACAACCATATTCCAAAAGGACTAGTCCCTTTGGAGATATTGTTTGACATAAATGATGTTGCTGTGAAGGTTAAAGGTTCAACTGAAAATGTTGATGTGACTGAAAGCAATTTAGGTACAGAGGAGGATCCAAAGTATTTGAAATTGTCTAGAAGTTTGTCAAAGGAACAAAGGGATGAGTATATTAAACTTTTAAAGGAGTTTGTTGATGTGTTTTCCTGGAAATATGAATATTTTCAAACATATGACACAAACACCATTGAACATAAGATCCCTTTGAAAGAGGAAACCGAGCCTTTTAGCAAGAAACCCAGACAGATAAATCCCATGTTGCTTCCTATTATGGAAAAAGAAGTAAAAACGTTGTTGGGTGCCAAGATCATCATTCCTTTGAGGTACTCTTAGTGGGTGTCTAACTTGGTCCCTGTGAGGAAAAAGAATGGGGAAATTAGATTGTGTGTTGAGGAATTTGAATAGAAGCTCCAATGAAGATAATTACCCCTTGCCAAAGATGGATCATATTTTGCAGAGAGTGATAGGATCATATAGGATGTCTATGATTGATGGCTTCTCAGGATACAATCATATCTCTATTTTACCTGAAGATAGAGAGAATACAACCTTCACTACTCCTTAGGGAACATTCATGTATGCTAAAATGCCCTTTGGATTAATGAGTGAAGGAGAAACCTTTCAACGAGCAATGGATATTTCCTTTATTGGGGATAAGGAAACATTTGTAGTCATCTATCTAGATGACATTACAATGTTCTCAAAATCTAATAAGGAACATTATCATCATTTGAAAAGGGTCTTCTTGAAGTGTAGAAAGTTTGGTCTCTCTCTCAATCCTAAGAAGTCTTTGTTTACTATGAAGGAAGGCAATTTATTGGGACATATTGTATCAATAGAAGGGGTAATAGAAGGGGTAATAATTGATCCAAGCAGAGTAGAGGCTATCCATACTTTATCTCTTCCTAGATCCAAGAAAGAGGTTCAGTCTTTCTTGGGTAAAATCATTTTTTTGATAAGATTCATCTATAACTTTGCTGAATTGGTTAAGTAAATCAACTCTATTCTTAGGAAAGGAAATGAGGTGAAATGGACTGTTGAGGCTTGGGATGATTTTGACTAAATCAAATAGGCCTTGAATGAAGCACCTGTGCTCATCAACCCTGACTATTCTAATGAATTTCTGATATTTTCCTTTGCCTCATTTGACACGTTGGTTGTTGTCTTGCTTCAGAAAAATACAGAGGGGTTAGAGAAACCTATTTTCTTTTTTAGCAGAGCATTGAGGGATGCATAGATGAAGTATGATATCATGGAAAAATAGGCTTATGCTTTGGTTAAAGCTCTCAAGGATTCCAGAGTATACATTCTACATTCAAAAATTCATGCCTATGTTCCCTCAACCTCTATGAAAGAGATACTTATCCAGCTTGACATAGATGGGAAGAGGAGAAAAAGGATTGCCAAGATTATGGAATTTGACCTTGAAATGAAGCCCACTAAAATAGTAAAAGGTCAAGGTTTAGATAGGTTGTTGGCTGAATAAAATTGCAAAGCACTAGGGGTTAATTTCATGAACCTAAACTCAGAAAATCAACAAGTTGATTTTGTTGACAAAAGCTCTCATATCAATCCCAACTTGGCAGAATGCACTTGGTATAAAGATATCACACATTTTCTGCAAAATTTGTAGCCTCTTGATGGTTTGGAGAAGAAAAATGTAAGAGCTTTGAAGCTTAAGGAAATCAAATATCGTCTCATTGATCACATATTGTATTGGAAAGATCCTCTAGGGGTTCTTTTGAGATGTTTAGATCCACAGGAGGCCCAAAAGGTTGTTTATGGATAAATTCGTGAGTGCGGACACAGACCAATCTCCCCAGATCCACCTGGATCTGGAACAAAACGTGACAGAATACTACTCTTTCCCTAGATCTAAGTATTGAATGAACTAAGAGAAATGGATGGTGGACATACCTTATGAACGCTCTCCTTTAATCTCTGTTGTTCCTTGCTCTGCTCCGATGCTCTTGTGTCGTTCCAATCACAACAACA
>JZKD02S2128182.1:184788-213473 GCA_000966675.3 Picea glauca
TTCAGGTATTGGGTTGGTACAAGAAGCTGTAAGGATAGAGTGTGACAGTCAGAGTGCAATTTTCTTGGCGAAGAACCCTTCTTATCATTCAAAGACAAAGCACATTGATGTTCAACATCACTTTGTGAGAGACATGATTGAAGAAAAGAAAGTATCACTGATTAAGGTGGACACTTTGAATAATGTTGCAGATTCATTAACAAAATCTGTGAGCACTGAGAAGTTCTCTTGGTGTAGAGGATCCATGGGCATTGTTGCCCTAGATTGTTGACTATGTAACCCTGTAACCCCTTGTGTGCAAAGAAAACAACAAGTGGGAGAATGTTGGGTATGTGTTATATTCTTTGCACGAGGGGGGGTGCAGGGGGTCGGAGCCCCCCACGCGGATGTTTGGGGCAGCGCCCCCGAATTTTTTTTTC
The DNA here is from genome assembly GCA_000966675.3 of Picea glauca. NCBI lineage: Eukaryota > Viridiplantae > Streptophyta > Pinopsida > Pinales > Pinaceae > Picea > Picea glauca. Next base: position 185,208 of record JZKD02S2128182.1, read on the forward strand.
GGGCCAACATATTTCCGGGACCACATGATATTAGGTGGTTTTTTGGCACATGGTTTTTTGCCGATGGTTTTCTATTTCCGGTTAAGGAATTAAGGTTTTGGACTAATTCAGTTCATTGGGTTAGGGTTTTGGATGTCGCTGGCTCCTATATGTATATTGTATTGTAAACAATGTAACACAGTGTATGAATATAATATATGCTGGTTTTTTCCTGGTTTGGGTTTCCAGGTGAAAAATCTCTGTGTAATGTTTGTATTTGCCATTGTATATTTTCTGTTCTTTTCTGAATATCAGTTTGTAGTAGATATTGTACAAGGTCAGAATTTACAGGAGTCTCATTGGATGCCTCATTTTCGATTCTCTATCCTTTACAATGCACTGAGGTACAAAACATCGGTGCTCCACTATCATAGTGGTACCGATGCGCTAATAGTAATGCATCATATTGCATCACCTGCGATAATAAATTTTATCTTAGCAGTGCTCATCAGTCCAACAGACTTACCAATGTCATAAAGACAATGACATCGGGGTGAATTATGAACAACCAATTAGAGCGGTGTGACTTAGTAGGCACACCACTGCAATATGTGGAGGTTCATAAATAGATGTCGTGTACTAGTACGCAAATGTTGAATGTACACACCGTGATGTGTTTTGAAAAATAATTAGTGCAATTCATCTTCTGTAAGGCCCATTAGTTGTGCATTAGTAATACAACACATTGGTAGATAGTATGTCGGTGCTCTGGTGTACATGGAACACCAGGGCTTTTGTTTTAACAAAGGGAATCATGGATTTTCACGCTATAAATTTTAGTGTTGTGGTGCATCTTTGTTAACGAAATGAACTAGTGTTGTTAAAAGTATTGAATTGAGGTGGTTAAAAGCATTGAGTCAGTGTGGATCATCTTTTGTAATACACCATTCAATGATTCTTTTTTTTTGTATATAGTGTATCATCCTTGAGGCATATGTTTTTTGGAGGTGCACTGATTTCTTTTAAAGATTGTTTTGCAAAAAAGATTTAATTTTGTTTTTTTTAAATACACATCATTTATATATGTATTTGTCTTATAATCATAATTTATTTTATCTATATATATGTCCCTAACAATATTTGTATGTTAATCAAAGATGATGACAATGAGAGGAGGAGGAGGTAGAGCAACGACAGGTCAAGGCACATACATTCGTATGTGAGTGGGAGGCTTGGGAGAGGGATAGGGAATTGTACCCTCGACCTATTTCACAACATACATAGGACCTTTTTATGGATATTGGAATCCTAAAGTTTTATCAAGAGGGTACATCCCTTAGAGGGAACTCTGCATTAGTACAACAATTGATCCTCCGCTGGGATCATGCAAGATAGGAGTTCAAGGCCAATCTCGATATTTGGTATCATCCCATGGAGGAGGATGTCTATTTCATCACTAGGTTTTCTAGGAGGTGGGTGTATTTGTCCCATTTCCTCATTCAACTTTTTGGTGTTGCAAGAGAGACCCAATTGACATATGTGTAGAGATATGCCAGTCTGCATATTCTTTTGGCTTCAGAGTTCCAAGTTCATGGTGGTCAGTTGTCGATAGGTTCATTTCAAAGAAAGGACATTAGGTGCTCGTGTCATATTCTCTCATCACTATCACAATATATATCTAATGCATGGATGATTTTAGGGGCTAAATTTCGCTCATGGGCTAATTTTCCGTGCTTTTTCCAAAAACGAGATTTTCTATTTTAAAAATGATTTGCCCAAATTCTATAGGATAAAATTATTTTACCTTAAAAATCGCCAAAATTTTATAAAAACTGTATAAAATCCTTAGAAATTTGAATATTTTTACAAAAATATCGCCAAACATTTATAGTTGGCATATGAAGGATTAGTAAGATTCTCCGAGGTTTCTACATTTTAAAATAAATTTCCATCCTTAAAATCATCCCTGATCTAATGGGTAGCACATTAGTTTCTCTATGTTGTATTATTTATATAGTTTATTGTCGAAGGCTTGATTGATTAGGTGGGAATATGTTTTTTTTAGACAATTTTGTTGTGCATTAGATCATTGTCGCTCTGTTTTGTTTGGGATGAGATTCTTCCCATTCACGTCTTAGTTGTATACACTATTTTTTGATAGGGTTCATGCCACTCATCTAGAGGTACCTCACTTCCTTGCGAGTCCTATGTTTGATGTGTGTATGCGCATGTGTGGGAATTTGTTGGAGAAAAATTGAGACCAGGGTTCTCGAAAGTTACCATAAAAAGGCATCACTGTAGACTAGCTACGATGGCATATTCAAACTTCCACAAGGGAAGGAGGTCTCACCCGAAGCGTAGCCAAGATTTATTTGGTGAAGAGAGTTAAGGAGAACACAACATCAGATATAGTTTTACACTTCTTATATTCATATATTAATACCCAAAGACATGAAGTTACTAAGATCAAATACTACATAGAAAATAATGAAGTAATTACACAACATAAACATGGATCCATTCTCATCATATCATATCAACAAGAAAATAAATTTCATTGCCCAATTTTTTTTTTATATCATCAACATCATCATCAAATTATCGTACAACATAGGTGTTTCTCATACAAACTCGAGACCTTACTACAGAAGCATAGTAATACCAGTGAAAACCTTACAATATGTCTTCATGAAAGGATTAACCCAATCCCAATCCACAATGATAACAATCGTGAGAATGGAACTTTATCATTCTATTGATTTCTCATTGACTCATTCAAAAACAACCTTTTCCTCATCACACTTCTTTGTTATTTATACTTTTCCTTTGCCACTTCTTAGATTCCTTCTTTTGCTAGCTTCTCAACTTACTACTGACATCCTATGATTTTGGTTGTTTTTCACTTCTTTTCTAACTAACTTATGGTTCTTTTGGTTGTTTCCATTGTTGATACACTTCCAGTTAGCTCTCAATTCTTCTAACTATTTATGTTTCTTTCGGTCTTCCAGTTGGCATGCAACACTTTCCAAAAATTTTGGAAATCTAAAAATGGAGGGACCAATAGGCCATTACCACAACCATTGACTTGTCACGAGTCAAACTTACACATCCTTCCCAAGGAATTATTCAAACAGAGGGCCTAACTCCGGTACAAATTTGATGGCTCGCTAGTAGAAGTTGTTGCAATTCTCCACCTGATATTGCCACTTTTTGAACAAAATGGAATCTCCTGCAATGAACTCCAAGGACACAACAAAATATGGATTTGCAGGCTTAGTGGAAAGAATATTATGCCACTTGATTTATGAAAATGAATCTAGCTGATGCATTTTGACATATTCATCTTGAACTGTAGGTCCAAAGTCCCTAAGTTCCTTCTTGGCTGCTTGCACATCTTCATACATTGCATCCAACTTTTCATTTTCTTATTGAAGTTCAACAAACTTGGCTTGTTGAACAATGGGGTCGGTTAGTGTCTGTGCTTTTGCATTCATGTGTTGAATCTGTACTCAGAGTTTGTATGTTAGCTTGTTCCTTCCTTCTAAGAGACCCACCCAGTCATTAACCATTATAAAGAGTTGGTTTCATTCTCCAGTTCAATTGTGAAGAGATGACCAAACTGTATCTCCTTCGGTAATGATTTGGGTGATATTTTCGAGCATGGACTTGGGCTACTCCTACTCCTTGAGGCGAATAACTGCTATTTGTTTATGGAGAGTGTCTGGTTTTGTTTTTAACTGAGACCATGCGTCCACTATAAGTTCAACCTATTGTACTAGCGTAATAGGGTAATATATTCTGGGAGCTCAAGGGAAGCTTGCTGGATCTTAGGCCAAACTTCAAAAAATTGTATAGAGAATTTGGTAACATATGATTGGATTTGGGCATGCATGGAGTAGGCTTAGGCCCTATATTTTGATGTCATCTTGATCTTAGTCTACAAGTGTTGTGTCTATTGTGCGAGTTCTGCATTAACCTACTCGATAGAAATAATCCATTCCTCTATCTATGTAGATGAAGCTCTTAAAATGTGCAATAGTTGTGGGGTGGCCCAACCAACAAAGTCTTCACTCTATATTGATGGATTGACAAGGAATATTGAAGAAATTTGTTGGCCACTTGCAATGGACCTATCAGAAAAACTAGGGGGGATGCACCTTGGGGCCCTGTAGAAGTGGCTTGAAAAATGTGAGCAAGGTGCTTTTGGACATTCAAAGGAAGTAAAGAGACAACCCTTGTCTATTCAAGACATAGTTGGAGGATCGTAGAACACTATTGGGGGTCTTGGATGAGTGGTGCAACTCAGTCCCAGATGGAACTAGTGCTATGGGTCAAGTTGGTGTCATCATGAGTATCAATGGGGTTTTGGGGAGGGTCGTGGGTGGAGTGAGATATTTCCTGTGCATATTGTTGTTGCTTGAGATTAGGGATACTCTCTAGTTGGATAGTGGATGAAGGAAATGGCATGGTAGTGTTACTATCGCCAATGGTAGTGAATGGGACATTGGACTCAAAATCAAGAATTTTGGTATCTGTGTGAGGAGGTGACATTGGAGTGGTGGAAGGGGCGCCTGCAATAGAACTAGCTAGTTTTCAAGTAAGTTTCTTAGTGATAGGGGTGGGATTTTTATGGATCATGAGGTCATCGTGAATAGTGATAATGGGAATGGAGGATGGTTTGGGGGGACAGTGTGAGTGAGGGGTGGAAGTGAAGAAATAGGGACTACATTGATTATAATGGGGTTTGGAGTGGATGTAGATGGTGAGCCAGTGTATGGTTTCTTAGGAGGGAAAGTAGCAACAATAAATTCACGGAACTCCTTACCTAAGATGGTAGAAGTGTATGAAATTGACAAAAAGGGAAGCATTGAGCTTGACCTCAATAATGTCTCTTCTTCCTCATCCTCTTTTGACTTTGGTGGCATCTGCAATCGCTTTAACACAGTCATGCTCGAGCCTAGGGAATTTGTCTATGCATGGGATATCTGTTGTGATTTTTCATAAATATTATATGATATGCCTAATTTCTTCTTCTCCCATTGTACTCCAGGCCACGAGTAGACCTCTTTGTCCAAAATTTCCTCATCCAGGTAGAAAGAAAATGGAATGGTGTGAAATAATGTTGGATTAGTGCGAAGGGGTATGAAAAAAGTATGATATAAGTTCATGTTGAACCAAATATTTTCGGTATTCCTGTTTAACAACTCTTTTGGAATCCTCATCCATTAGTTTGCGTTGACAAGGTCATTGTACAACTACAAAAATGCATTATTATTGAATGTACTATTGGCACTGTCACTTCTAGCCTAGCAAGGATTGAACATCTTAGCAATTTGGTGGTTGGAAGTGTATGAGAGTTCACGACCCTGTGGTAATTTCCAATTCCACATGGTAAATGTAAGAATCAGATAATCATATATGCAATAGTCATCCCTTTCATGCATGTCAACATAAGATTGTAGCATCTCCCTCAACATATATTTGCACCAATTTAACGATGTGTCTTGTTTACAGAATTCAACAAATTAGATACACTCACCCTAGGAGTAGTTTTTCATTACTTTTCCTACTATTAGATAAAATGAATAGTGGACTTTCTCATCATTAATGGGTTCAATGAGTTCTCGGTGACCTATGCATCTTGTACCATACTGATCATATAGGTTGAGTTTGCCTTTCTTTTGGGCGTGCTTCCATGAGCCTTGGAAGCCTTGAGAGACATATTTCCCATCCATGGATAAGCCTCTCAATTTATGAATTTCCACAACATGTATGGGATATGCATTTTCCATCCAAAAAAATTCATTGTGCACTTGACTGATGAGAAATTTGGTGCACCTGGAGACTTCTTTGGTAGTTCCAAACACTAATAGATCATGAAAATTCATCAAAGTTGATTCCTTAAGTGGAATATATGAAGGTTTCCACTAGCAGTTTATATTTCCATATGGTAAAGCTGTATAGTCCATGTATGTATCGATTTCCATTTGAGGAAATAATGTTGCATTCATGAAATCAATGTCAAGTGGTCGAGCTTTCTTGACCTTTCCTTGTAGATCATTGATAAGATCAATGTGGGGATCAACCAACTTCTCTATATTAAAAACCTTTGCAATGGCCCCCGTAGCAGCTGCAGTGTGACCCATGGTTGGAAACCTGTGGATATATACAAGCACAATAGGAGGATGAGGACGTAGGTGAGGATGCACATAACACTTGGTAGGCTCCATGACTGGGTATGAAAATAACTAGATAAAAAATGATAACTTGAATAGTCACGTGATTATGAGTTTATAGAAAAATTCAGTGAGGTGACAATAACTAAGCATTACACAGTCATGGTGGGAGACACTACGGAAATAATTTAGCATTAATGACAGACATGACCAACCAACATGGAAAGATATAAGAAGTGATTCAAGAAATAACGAGAACAAGTACCAATACAAATTTGATATGAAACGACATCTTGAAAATTAACTAACACGCTGAAGGTTAACCGGAAAGGTACTAATAACTTTTTGATCTTAAATGGATTTGACAGATGTGAATAAAACAAGAAGGGAAAGGTACAGACTACATTTAACAAACAAAGTGACAGTGACGTGATGGTGACTTAGACCTCATAAACTACTAAATGCAGAAAATATTTGACACCAAATCCTCCATGACTACAAAGGTGTGATCCAAGCTAGAAAAATTGACAATGAGAACTATACTTTAGGATGAGTGACAGTTGGACATGTCACTATTTTATCTACGAAAAGAGAAAATAAAAAAACAAAATAGAAACATACCTACTTTATTCACTCCCAGTGACAAGAGTGTTGTGTATATTCTTTCAATGAGTAGATATATAGGGATTCATGTGTGCACCATCCATTCACCCATACAGGATGAATAATACCATTTAGTTTCTCCATTATGATAGCTCCAGATTCTTGAATTTTTGCAACTATGAAGGGTCCAAGCCAATGATTTTGTAAATTCCCTAGATGTTTTTTATACTTTTTGTCATACAACAGAACTTGATCACATTGCACAAAAGTATTGGTTTTAATGTGCCTACCATGCCAATCGTTTTTTCTATCCCTCTCCACGGTCTATTGAAAATATGCTAGAAATCTAGCTTCATCCAATTCTAATAGCTCTGCGATTTGTCTCACAACGGATTAATCATCTGTCATATGAGTCATGTGTGCAATATATAAAATCAGGGTGATGAACTTGATTGGGATGATTTCCTCTTTTCCATAGACTAGTTGGAAAGGAGTATACTTATGCCATTTCTTTGTATTATTCTTGTAGGTCCATAATAGAACTAGAACTATTTCATCCCAATCATCCCTATTGGCACAAAATACTTTCATCAATCCTTTTTCCATAATCTTTTTAAATGCTTCTACTATATCATTTTCTTGTGGATGATATGGGATAATTTTGTGATGTCGAATCAGGAACTCTCAAGTGAGAGTGGCTACAGTATCACTGATGAAATGTTCTCCTTTTTCACTATTCAAACTCTAGGGACACCCAAATCAAGTGATGATGTTCTAAAAAATAAACCTGGCCATTGTATCTGTAGAGAAATATCTAACTGGTTCTACTTCATCCTAGTGGGTGAGATAGTCTGTAGAAATGATGATATAAATTACCTTTGAATGCTTGGATGGCAGGTTGATAGGTCCTATAAAATCAACTTCCCATTTCTCAAAATCTTGAAGAGTTCGAACATGTTGCAAGGGTAACTCATCTCTGTGTGATGGCTTAATGACCCTCTGGCAGACATCACATGCTCTGGCATAGTCCTTGGCATGTTTGAATACATTTGGCCACCATAATCCAGCTTGAAGTATCTTTTGTGCAATTTCTTTCCCTCCAACATGTCCTCTCACAACTCCACCGTGACATTCCCACAAGATCTTAGGCCGCTCATGGTCAAGTGTGCACCTTCTAAGGATTTTTTCCAACCCCAAATTATATAACTATCCTATGATCGACTGATAGTTTGCAACACAAATTACTATTTATCTCTTTTGAGTTGCAGAATATCCATTAGGTACAATACCAATAGTGAGAAACAATGCAATATTTGAAACATAATCAGGGATAGCCTCAATTTTAAATAGATCTATGTCTGGGAGATGGTCGTCTAGAGCCCTGCCACTCTCCCCTAACTCTAGTTGGGATAAATGATGAGGAGCAAAATTTAATTTTCCTGGCTTGACAATGAATTCAAAGGAAAAAATTTGAAAAATAAACAACCACCTACAAATCCTCCCCTCCAACATAGGCTTATTGACTAGATATTTCAGAGCTGAATGGTTAGTAAAGAATTTAAAATGATATCCTAACAAATATTTTCTAAATTTTTGCAAAGAATATATCATGGCCAAACCTTCTCTTTTTGTGGTAGTGTAGTTTCGTTGGCCCTGAGAAAGCTTTCTACTCTCAAAATAAATGGAATGATACAGATTTCATTCACCAAGTTGTGCAAGGATCACACCGAGAACAATGCCAGAAGCATCGATGTGTACATGGAATCGCACCTTCCAATCAGGATATATCATAATAGGGGGATAACTCAACTTTTCTTTGAGAATGTTGAAAGCTTGATCACACTTGGGTTTCCAGCTGAAGAATTCATATTTCTTCAACAAATTCTCCAGCAAGGAATTTGTTCTTGCGTAACTTCTGATAAAGATATGATAATATGCAGTGTGACCCAAAGTTGTCGGCAACTTCTTAGCAATCGTAGGAGGAGGGATATTCAATATCACAAAAACCTTTGCAGGATCAACCAAGACTACTTCCCTGCATACTATATGTCCCAAAAAATTTCCAAATGGTACACAAAAGATATACTTCTTCAGGTTTAGAGAGATCTTCAACCGCCCGAAACGGTCAAACATTAACCATAGTAACTCGATGTGTTCCTTCAGTAAACTATACATTGTCTAGTCATCCATGTACATGTCAAGAAATTTGTGAATAAAATATGGAAAGGAAACAATTACGATTCTGGAAAAAATAACAGGGGAATTCTTCATCCCAAAGGGCATAACATTATAAGCAAAGGAATCCCATTCAGTAGTAAATTTGGTCTTCTTCTTATCTTCTTCTGCAATCCTAACTTCATGATAAATTGAGAACCCGTCTATGACATAATAAGCTTCATTTATTGCCACATGATCAAGGACTTCATCACTATATGGGGTAGGAAAAGGGTCATGTACACAGACGCATTTCAAATTCATGTAATCCACACAAACTCTTATATCATCAATACACTGCTCTATATTACAACGGGACTAACCCACTCATCCTCATCCATAGGAAAAATTAACCCAGCCACAAGAATTCTATCAATATCTTTCTTAACCTTTTCTTTAACTCGAGGATTTAGGAAATACGGTCTGTGTTTGATAGGATTAGCAACATTCTTTAGTTCTATATTCATCTCTCCTAAATCCGCCTTAATCCCTTTCAGTTCTTTTTTTTTAGGAAATATATCCTCCTACTCTTGTAACAAATCTTGTATCTCTGTCATAGTTTTCTCGTTCCAATAGTCCCCTATAGATTCCATATTAGGATGCTCCTCACTCCCAATATTCACTTTCTTCAACTTTAGAGGTTGAGTATATGAACTGTTGATATCACCTGATAGGGTATCCTTAACTTCTATTTTTCCTCCATATTCTTTAAAGGCTAAATGTCTAAGTTCTTCTAAATCCTCGAGGTCTTCAGGATCCATGTCAAGCTTTCTAGAAGCCATGGGTATTTTTCGAGGAGATGGATAAAACTATACTCAAGAAAATTTCCATGCTCAAAATAGATAATAATTGGACATTTATGCTTGAATTCATTACTAAATTTTTTTTTTCTTAATTCGATCTGATACAACTATGATTTTTGAAGACTTACCAGAAAAAGAGAAATTATGGAAGAAATGGCTTTGTAGTATCTTCCAACATGTAGTTTTCCTTCTAGTCTCCTCATTCACATACCGGGATTTTGTAATTGTTCACATAGAATGGAAGAATTGATGAGTCCACGGATAAGAGGGAAGTTGTGAAACTTTTCATACTCTAATAAAATTCTTGATGTGTTTAGCTGGATCAGATAGACCATCATATACCTCAAAGGCTAACATCTTATGCTTCTTCTTTCAATCTTTACTCAAATGGTCAATTTGTGTGAGTGTCAAAAAATGGTGTTGGATAGCGAGCTTGACTTCATCCCAAGAAGAAAGAGTTGCTTTGTGAGAATCCCACCACCATGTTGGGGAAGACTTCAAAGCTAAGTCAAGTGTTGAAGTTCTTTTCCCTACCACAACCTTAGCCTCCATGTCAATGAGAAACCTGTGTAGATCCAAGGTTCCATGATATGTTGGATAATCATTGATCTATGTTCCAATCCATCTTATTGATATAACAATTGCACAATTTCTTGAGAAATTCTCATACTGGCCTTGCTTCCAAACACTAAATTATGCTCCAAAGTCTTCATTCAGTGACTGGACACTCCTCCAACTAACTGATCCATCCATAGTGGGATTTATATAGTCATCTTGTTTCCCTACACTAAGAGCATATCACCAGTCAATGATGTCTACCTCCATATTATCATCTACAAGTTTAGTGTACCTTGAAACTTGATAAGGATCTAGTGGTTGAGTGACCTTCGTGCCATCATAATCGAAAGTCATAGCTTCCTTTTTAAGATCAATGAAAAAATATCTTTCATAGTCCCAATAAATTCCTAATAGAGCTAGATATGGTTCCTCCTCCCCTGTTATTTCAATAACTTCAAAATAAGATACCTTTTTTACTCTAGCTAAGTCTACTTCAAAATTTTACAGTCTTCCTATAGTATAAATGGAGTACTGATTCACCATCCGCAACTGAAAAGGGGAATAGAATAGCTTGGGATTACCCATTGCTTCCCAATTATTCTTTGGCAGTATGTTGACATTAGAGCCCAAATCCAACATAACGTCCTTGAACTCATAGTCATTGATATGAGCATTCAAACTGAACTCTCTTCCAATTTTCCTTTTCCTCCTCTGAACTATGTTTTCCTTCCTTTCTAGAAGGTTAGTGGAAATAAATTACTCTAGTTTTCCTTCATCTCCCAAGACCACTTTGATTGTGTTTCACAACTTCTTAGTCATTTTTTCATCATCCAAAATATCAGAAAATAGCTAAAGACAAATATCAACATCCTTTTGTAATGTACCTAAGGATTCCATCTGAGCAGAGGACTCTCTAGAGACCCTAGGTTGATGAGGAATCATTTTAGAACTTGTTTTCACAACTACAGGTGTTGAAGGACTAGGAATATGTCTGAACATTTCCATTGCATTCTTAAAGAATTCATCTCACTGTGTAGGATCATAATTGGTATTTTCTAGCACAACTTTATGAATCTTTATTTGATGTGGATTTTTTATATCCATTCCAGTATTTACTCCCCCTTCGGTGATGAGATTAATATTAGGACCACCTCTATCGGTCATGGCTCTGGGTTCATAATTTATCATATTGGCTCCTCTCTTCCTAGAATGGTATTCCCATTTAGAAATTAGGTTTGGGAAGTCTTCAGTAGCATGAGTGTTATTCCTACAATGTGCACACTAAGGTCTTCTTGGAAGTGGGAAGTCTCTCACCAAGTGTCCTTTCTCATCAAAATTGTAGAAATCGATTGGTCCTCTTCTACCAATTCGTCCAACTCATTTGTTGGAATACTGAGAGGGGAGGGTGAATCAGTATTAGAACTTTGATTAATTTTAACCACAATATATCAATTTCAATTTAATCAACAACATATCATCAATGTGACAATAAACAATATATCATCAATGAACACATAAACATAAGAAGCATCACATCACATCAAATACAAAGTACACTGAAATTTACGTGGAAACCCAAATGGGAAAAAACCATAGAATGTTTTCTTATATATCAAATATTACATTCATTAGAAGCACCAACTTCCTAATTCTCTACCTGCAACTAGAAGGAGGCTACAATCCCCTATTTATAGGATCCAACTTGAAGGAATCTACAACTCCTTGAGTTATCTAGCTCCAACTAGAAGGAAGCTCCAACTCCCCGTGTTCTCCTTGAAATATAAATGTAGACCAACCATCACTACCACTGTCATTTTCACTACCTCTATCATTGTGACTATCTCTATCAATTCCACTATCACGGTCACTACCTTTGTCACATCAACATGTAACCTATCAACTTGTCACTGTATCTGACCTATCACTGTCTCTGTACCATCAACCTTCTATACCAAAACCTATGCCATACCATGCGTCAACTATTTACTAACAATGCATCAATCATGTACCATAAGATATGTCAAGTGTAGATATCATGTACTAGAACAACAACCACATATAAAACAATTACCATAAACCATATCAATCATGTATAGATATGTACCATATCATCAATGAAGTGCCTCAAAGAACCCAAACATATGCCTCATCCATATACCACCACACATCAAGACATCAGGTGTCTACCTCAATCATACAACCACATCTCAAAGTTGAACCATAACTAGATACAAGAATATACCTCTATCAATCATGTAGCCAAGATGTACCAAACCAAACATACCTCAAGCATGTGTCATACCATAACCATGTATAACCATAAAAAAAAGTACATAAGCATACCAATACCTCTATAGCTTAGTTGATGCACAATAGATTTGACTTGTAAGATCACTTCTAACTTCTGGGACCTGATATCAGCATAATCCAAAACGTGTCTTGTCTTCGCAGAACTAAGATCCCTTGCATGAGGATCCCTAAGCAACCCATGGGGATGCCTCATGGGAAACTAGTGGTATGACCCATGGGGGCCTACCAAACTAGGGTTTCCTCAATGAACTTCGCTCTCTTCTGCAAACTTGAAACTCCCACACTCCTTTCTTGTCACTACCTCAGATTCTTCGACACTAACTTGACAAGTACATCATTAGTTCACTCGAATATGTTCAATATAATAAGTGAGTGTTTTTGTTTGTGAATGAATCCTTGATGTGTATTTATACTTTTTCTAAGTAACCTCTCTCCTTAAAATTATGGGCTTCTATAGTTTCCTATTTCAACCACTTTATCCTTTCATTAAAGACTTGTAACCAACTAGGGGCTTCTTGACCATTCTTCGAGGCTTCTAACTTCACAAGGCCACAACTCCTCAACCGTGATGAACTACATGGTATACTTCCTATCAACAGAAATAATGTGACGAGGAATATCCATATATGAGTGTCTTACCTGCATCTACACTATTCTTCATGTCGATATTCCTCAATCAACTTTGGGTACCAAAACCACACCATCGGGGCTTATTCAAGGGTTGATATCAATGACAACCAATATTTGAACAATATCCCCCTTTACCATTGATGGCAACACTTAGGCATGGAAATATTCATCCTCATGCACATGCTCCCTTTGTGACCAACGCTCCCCTTGTCTACATGCCTCTATCATCTCCAATTTTTCTGTCTCTCCATCTCCATTCCTTTCTCTATCTCTCCCCCTTTGACATCAATGGAAAAGGGTAATCCTCCTAAGGGTTTCTCCCCCTATCTACAAGCATCTACTTTATCTTCATGGTGCTTGCTTGTGTAATTCTCATATGTATATGAAAATTATTCAATTTTTTTTTTAACTTGGACTCTTCATGTATTCTATTTCTCTCCCCCTGTCTTACTATGCTTGAAGCTATGTGAATCACTGTGGGGAAGAAACTATTCCAAGTTTCTATCACATATACTCAAAATTTTCCCTTGCAAGAGGTTTGGTGAAGATATCTGCATTCTTCTCTTTTGTCTCGGCATACTCTACCTTGATGTTTTTCTTTGTATCCTATTCCTATAGAAAGTAATTCTTAATCATAATTTGCTTCGTCTTAGAATGCATCACTTTATTCTTGGAGATATTGATAGTGTTGGTGTTGTCACAGAATATTGAAATGGGCTCATCATACATTACTTGTATACCCTACAAATTTGCTTCATCCAAAGAAGTTGAGTATAACATATCTTTGTTTCAATTTATTCTGCTTCTATTGTGGACACAGATACTAATGACTATTTCTTTCTCAACCATGATACAAGACACTCACCCAAGTAGAAATATGTTATTCTTGTACTTCTTCTATCATCAATAGAACCTACCCAATCAACATCTGTATAGAAAACTAGAGATAGATCATTCCCTTTTGGATACCATAGTCCGATCTCTTATGTTCCTTTGAGATATATGCATATCCTCTTTCTTTCCATAACATGTGATTCCTTTGGTGTTTCTTCAAACCTTGCAACCTATCCAACTTCTTGCATTACATCAAGTCTAGATGTTTTTACATAGAGTAAGTTGTCAATCATCTATATGTATATTCTTTGATCTTCATCCTTAGAGTCATCATCCTTACTTAACTTGCAACCGGTTTGCATAGTTGTACTCAATGGTTTGCAATCTTCCATTCCAAACTTATTTAGCATTTCTAAGATATACTTAGTCTAAGATATGAAAATACCTTTGTCACGTTGATATATCTATAGTCCCAAAAAGAAGGTTAACTTGCCAAGAAAAGACATCTCAAACTTGTTCTGCATGTATTTGGAGAACTTATGACTCATCCCGTCATCATCACTTTTGAAGATAATTCCATCTACACAAAATTCAATTATAAATATATTGTCTCGATCCATTTTTATGTAGATATTGTTGTTTGCATTACCCTTCCTAAATCCTTTTTATTGTAGATACCTATCCAACATTGAATACTATGATCTAGGAGCATGCTTGAGTCCACATTATGCTTTCTTCAACCTGCAGACATAACCTTCCTTGTCTGTCCATAGAAATCCTTCTGTTTTTTTTACGTATACTTCTTCTTATAAATCTCCATTTATAAAGTCTGAATTTAAATCCATCCGGTACACTTTGATATTTTTGGAAAACACACATGCTAAGATCAATATGATTGCTTCCATCCTGGAAATTGAGGAAAATGTTTCTTCAAAATATATGCCTTCAACCTGAGTATATCCTTTACATACTAGTCTTGCTTTGTTCTTGGTAATATTTCCATCTTCATTTAATTTTTTTTCTAAGGACCCAGTTTGTACCAATCACATTCTTGTTCTTCGGCCTTGGAACAAGTTCTAATGTGTAATTCTTCTCTATCTAATCTAATTCTTCATCCATATCTTTGATCCAATGTTCATATTTGTTGGCTTCTTCAAAACTGCTTGGCTCAATTATGGATAGCACTACTTGGTGTTGTTGTTATAGTGAACATATTCTTCTTTGGGTTTCAACTCCTACATATTTATTCCAAATAATTTGTTTTGGTGGATGATTCTTATGCAATCATTTGCTAGGTGTCTTTGGAGGTACCTAAATATCTTTTTTCTCATCTTCCTCTTACTCTTCTTTTGGTTTCTCTTGTTCTTCTTCCTCTTATGTTTCTTCTTCCTTCAAATCTTCTTCGTGATCATGTTTCTCTAAATCTTTGCTTCCTTATTTTATCTTCTGTCCATCTGTTTTATCAATTGTCACATTAATTCTTTCCACTATTTTCTTCAATCTTAGATGGAAGCATTTGTATTCTTTTCTTTTTCTTGAGTACCCAACTAGTATGACTTTATCAACTCGAGAGTCAAATTTTCCAATCCTTCCATTTTCTCTTTTGATATAATATTTTCTTCCAAGCACTTTGAAATTATTCACATTTGCTGGTCTTCCTTTCCATAACTCATAGGGAGTCTTATCATTTTTATTTTTTAGCATTCCCATGTTCTGGATGTGAACTACTTGTACCCAAAAGATATCTTTCAACTTGGAGTCTTTCAAAATGGTTCTGGGCATTTCCTGTACTATTATGTTCTTCCTTTCTAAAACTCCATTTTTTTTAAGCATCATGGCTGTTGAGAACTATCTCTTGATCCCATGTTTGCTACAAAAATCCATTAATTATTTTGATGTAAATTCTTCTCCATTGTCTGACCTCAAACACTTGATTTTCGATTATGTCTCAGTTTCAACCATTTCCTTGTATATCTTGAAGTGTTCAAATGCCTCTGAATTCTTCCTTAGAAATAAAAATGCAGTCATTATTGTGCAGTCATCAACCAATAACATAAAATATTGCTCACCATTCAATCCATTCATTCTTGTTGGTCCACATAGATCAATATGTACAATTTCTAGTGGTTCTTTTGTGGAGTACTCTTCTGATTTGAATTTGGTCCTGGTTTGTTTTCCCTGTAGACAATGTTTGCATGTAGTATTTTTTGGCTTCCATATCTTGGGAATTTCTCTTACTGGTTCCTTTCTACTGATTTTGACAAGATTATCAAAATTTAGGTGATCCATTCTTCTTTGCCAGAGCCAACTTTCATCTTCTTTTCCTAAGAAACATTTTTTCTTTCTAATTTCATCTAATACATATATGTTGCTTGGATTTGTTATTATTGTAGCCACCAACTTGCCTGATCCTTATTTCCTTATCTCACATTTTTTTGAGTCAAACACAAGTGTGTGTTCTTGATCACACATTTGACTTACACTGAGTAGATTGTGCTTCATATCTTCGACTAGTAGAACATTTTCTACCTTGTCATCCTTGCTTCCAAGTTTGATTGTACCTCTTCCTATAATTCTAGTTGAGTTGTCATTGCTAAATCAAAATGATCCATCTCTTTCCTTTTTTAGAGTTAGAAACTTGTCCTTATCAGTTTTCATATGCTTTGAGAAGCCATTGACAACATACCATCCATGTTTCTTTTGTTGAGATTATAGAGCAAGCATGCATTCTTCAATGTTGAATTGATCATGATTTCTCATCCATATACTTTGTGGTTCCTGCTTATGATTGTTGATATTTGTTCTTGATTCTCTTGGAAGAACATTCAATCTACAATACTTGGCCATGTTACCAAAGTATTTCATTTGTATCATTCTACTTCGTCACTCAAGGATTCAAATCTGTTGTAGTTTCTGCTCTGTGCTTCATGAGGCCTTCTTGGATAACCATTTCTTGTGTAGCCTTAATATTTTATTCTTTTATTGGCATTGACTCTACAATTCACAACTTTGTGCCCAAAATTGTTACATGAATAACATGAACCAAGAAAAATACTTTGATACTTGGGGTTGGAAGATCTTATGAATGGTGTTGTTCTTTTGAATCCTTTTTCTTCTCGAGGTCTTTCTATTGTTGGACACTGTTGATTCTAAATTCTGGATCTTCTAGGTGTCTATTTTCTCTATAATCTTCTTCTTGGATCTTCTTTCCTTCTTCCTTCTTAGGAGATCCTCTAATTGTTTCTGCATAAATTCTTTGTTATGCTTCTTGTTTGTTGCCTTGGAGCTTGAGGATTTCTCTATCTAGTTGTATCCTAGCCCAGATCTATCATAGTATGGCCTTTGACTACTAATGATTTCATCCAATATTTTGGTGTTGTTTTGTTGCATGTCATTCTTCTGAAGATATTTTCTTAGAGTGACTATTTATACTTCCAATCCTTCAATCATCTTGTCCTTCTCTTCTAACTGATTTATGACTCCTTCTTCAAATCTTTTTTCTTCTTCAACTTGGATTTTTAACTTCGTGATAATATGCTCGACTTATTTTGAGTTGAAAATATGATATCCTTATTTCCTCTTTAGTTATGCCTTGAGTGACTTGATTTTATTTCTTTCATTCCATAGATCTTCTAAGGAACTGATTAATTCTGCTATGAGATAGACTTCTCCTTTTTCTTAGAAATATTATCCTACCATGAAGAGTACTCTTTATGTATCACTGTCACGGTCTTCAACCTCGTCTGATGAGGAACTATCTTCCTTGGTGCAGAGACTTTTCTTGAAGAATTTATTTTTGTTTCTTCTACCCTTTTGATTTTTCTTTTTTCTTTTTAGGATGTTCATCTTTTCACTTTCCTTATTCTTAGAATGAGGAAATTTAGAAGTAAAATTACCAATACCACCACAACTGAAACATTTCAATGGAAGCATACCTTTGTATTTGTCGGTTCCTTTTTGCAACTTTCTAACGAAGTTTTCCATTTCTTCATCTTCCTTTGAATCATCATTCCAGCTACAATCTAATTTCAGTTTTTTCTTTCTCTACTTCTTTGTCTTCTTGGATAACTTGAATGATGCTTCCTTTGTGACTGGGTTCTCCTACTATGTTCTCATTTAATATGCGGTGAGTATTCCGTGTAGCTCATCCATGCTTAAATTGGATAGATATGTTCTTTCTTCTAGTCTTGAAATCTTTGGATCAAATATCATAGGTAGAGACCTTAGTACCTTTTGAACGATGATTGGTTCCGTCATATCTTCTCCCAAACCATTAATAGTATTCACTATTTCATCAACTCACATAAAGCAGGTTGCAATGTCTTTGTTTTCATTCATCTTCAATTGTTTGAACTTAGCTCTAAAGGTTTGGATTTTTTCTCCCTTGACTTTGTCATCTCCTTCATAAAAAAATTTAAGCTTATCCCAAATATCCTTTGTAGAATCGCAATGCATAACCTTAACAAATAATGGATTAATAATATTGTTTATAATAGTACCTTTATCCTTTGAGTTGTTTTCTTCAAGTTTATTTCCATCCTTGTCTGTTGGGGGAGTGGTTGGTACTTTGTATCCATATACTATTGCTCGGTAGACAACAAATCCTTGTGCTTGTAAGAAGGTCTACATTCTTATACTCTAGAATGTGTAATTATGATCATCAAATATTGGTGCTCCAATATTAGCGTATTCCATTATCTCCTTCTAGTGGTTAGACTACTTCTTACAGGACCTGCTATGATACCAATTGTTGGAATACTGTGAGGGGGGGTGAATTAGTACGAGACTTTTATTACTTTTAACCACAGTATATCAGATTCAATTTAATCAACAATATATCATCAATGTATCAATCAACAATATATCATCAATGAACACATAACCATTGTTACTGCCACTGCCATTAGCACTGTGTCTATCACTATCACTACCATTGTCACTGTCACTGTCACTACCTCTATCACATCAACCTATAACCTTTCAACCTATCATTGTCACTATACCATCAACCTGCTATACCAAAACCTGTTCCATACCATGCATCAACTGTGTACGAATAATGCATCAATCATGTACCATAAGATATGTCAAGTGTAGATATCATGTACTAGAACAACAACCACATATAAAACTAGTACCATATACCATATCTATCATGTATAGATATGTACCATATCATCAATGAAGTTCCTCAAACAACCCAAACATATGCCTCATCCATATACCACCATACATCAAGACATCAAGTGTGTACCTCAACCATACAACCACATCTCAGAGATGAACCATAACCATATACAAGAATATACCTCTATCAACCATGTATCCAAGATGTACCTCAATCATGTTCCAAACCAAACATACCTCAAGAATGTGGCATACCATAACCATGTATAACCTCTTTAGCTAACCTGATGCGCAATAGATCTGACCTATAAGGTCACTTTTGACTTTTGGGACTTGGTATCAGCATAACCCCCAAACTTTTCTTGTCCTCCTGGGACTAAAACATCCTGTCATGCGGGGCCTCGCATGATGAGCCCTGAGAACCTACAGGGGTGCCTCGCGAGACACTAGTGGTCTGACCCTCTAGGGCCTACCAAACTAGGGTTTCCTTAGTGAAATTTTCTCTCTTCCACAACTCTAAAACTCCTGCACTCCTTTCTTATCACTACCTCATATTTCTCCTTCGCTAACTTGACAAGTAGATCACTAGTTCACTAGAAGATGTTCAATAGAATAAGTGAGTGAATGACTCCTTGAGGCGTATTTATACTTTTTCTAAGTAACCTCTCTCGTTAAAATTAGGGGCTTCTACACTTTCTTGTTACAACCACTTTATCCTTTCATTAAAGACTTGTAACTAACTAAGGGATTCTTGACCATTCTTCGGGGCTTCTAACTTCACAAGGCCATAAATCCTCAACTGTGAGGAACTATATGACATACCACCTATCACTGGAAATGACATGATGAGGAATATCCATCTATGAGTGTCTTACTTTATTCTACATTGTCCTTCATGTCCATATTCCTCAATCAACTTCGGGTACCAAAACCACATCATGGGGGTTTCTTCAAGGGTTGACATCAATGAAAACCAATCTTTTAAAATCAATATCCACCTCCACCCTCATGACCCCTTATAGGTCCTTGAGGTTCTTCATTGACCCTAAATGCAGACTGGTCCAATATTTCCACTAGTGCATCTAGAGCTTGACACTAATTGGTGTTATGAGAGGGTGAACCATAAAACTCACAATACATGGTGTTTGATGCAAGTGTATACTTCTATAAAATAGGGAAGTGTTGTGGGGAATGTCTATGACTTATACATATATATTAATGCTTGGCACTTTGACCTCATTGATTATTTAGAAAGGCATGATATTATATGGGCCCATGAAATGGTACTGTAGCAGTAAATTATGCAGCTCCTCCTGTTAGTCCAACTTGTGGGGGAGACATTAGTGTATTAGAGGTTCCTAGGGCCCTATACTCTTAGTCTTAGACATTCATTTGCTACATGAACTTCCATGTAATATCCCGTACACCATACTTGTGGTTGACCTATTTTAGGAAGGGTCAACTCTTGAATTTTCTCAGTTAATGCGGATATTTGTCCTTGTAGTTGCATAATATTAGCATATTCCATAGGTCTCATGATTCTTAATTTCCCTAGATAACCTTCCATAAAATCTATATTCATGGATCGTTCCAATGATTCTCCCAAAGTATCTATCCTTTGTTGAGTTAAATGGATACAGGTTAAAGGTAACAATCCCTTAATGAACCATTCTATCTGATGATCCTCGTGAATAGGGTTTGTTAATTTCCCTATTACATCCTTAAATATTTGGTTGTATTCCTAAGAAGACTCACCATCTCTCTACTTTATATACCACAACTTAGAGAGATTTTGTTTTTTCTGATTGAGGTAACCAAAATTCTGTAATAAATCTTAGCTTCACTTGAGTGAGAGTGAAATATTTCCCCTGAGATCCTGGCTCAATTTTCTTCATGTACCATTTGAGAGAATGACCTCTTAGGTAGCCTAGAACTCAACTAAATTGTTTGCATATAGAGTTTGGTGAGACCTCTAGATGGCTTGACATAGAAACCATTATTACTCCGCATCCTCATCCCCTTTACCCAAAAATTCAAGGTATCAGGTGAGACATCCTACATGTTGATTTGCATGTAGGTATTTGGAAACCATACTAAAATGAACCGTGAAGGTCCTGTTCATGATATAAATAAAAAACTTTCCACACTTCCACTACTACTACTACTCTGACTTGTTGAATTCAAAGGGTTAGGAATACCATAAATTACAGAAGGGTTTACTATAGAAATGATTATATTTGTAGATGGTGTTGTGGGAATGGGTGATTCAGGGATGGTTTCTTTACCTAAAGAATGAAATTATTTGATCTAGGGGTCTCATTTGTTTGCAGTGCTATGTTTATCTCCTGATGCAATTTGACATCTTCTAGTGTTGTAGGTTTTGATTCTCCTGCAACTTCCTTAGGGGTTCTGACTGAGTATTCTTCTTTGAAATTTCATCCTCTTTTCTACTTCCTCTAAAACCTTCACCTCTTTCACCAAATATCTCCTTCAACCATCAACTAACCAACCTTCCTTGTCTCTGTAACACTCGTAAATTTTCTAACTCTTTTCTCTAACTACCATCAAAATTGATCTCCTTCCGAAATTGATTGGGTCTCTTCATTATTTTTCTCATTTGTTTATGCCAACTACTTTCAACAATAAAAACCTTCCTATGAGCTCGTTCACCCTTGACACTCTTATCTCGATGACCCCCCATATCTCAAGGAAAATATTCCTTCACCTATCTCATGAAACCTCTCATAAACCACCCTCCCCCAAGTGCGAGGTTTTACGCTTCCATATCAACTGAAGGAATATAAAAAAATCCTTCTTCTACTAATAAAAACTTGATCCATAGAGGGAGTTCACGCAACAGTCTTCCTCTAGCTCCCTCTTTAAATGTTTCTTTGGATTTGGAAAATGCTTGATGTATTTCCGCAACAAACTCGATAATGTAACCCTCCAAAGTAGTACGCACCCATAAATCCATAGCACAAGAGACCCGATGATCTAGATGATGTAGAGAGGATAGGCCTTCCATATTCTAGGTATACCTCTTTTTGACTTGATATTTGTATTCTGGTTCTTCTTATAGTCAATCTAACCACTAAAACAAATCTTCAGGGAACTTGATCCAAAATATCTCGTACTAGTCACTAGAAGGCTCTAAATAGAAAATGGTGTTGTTTAAAACTCTAAATCTTTTGTGTCGCAACTTGACTTTCTGTTGTATGAATGCGTCGCACCTTCTTTCCCACCAATTCTCAACATAATATTTGTATATCCGATGAGGAACCCTCTAAAGAATCACATTAAATCTTGGTCCCGACAACAAAACCATTTGTTGGTGAAAACCTGACACCAAGGTTCTCAGAAGTTACCAACAAAAGGCATCGTTGTAGTCTAGGTATGTTGGCATATTCAACCTTTCACAAGGGAAGTAGGTCTCACCCAAAGCATAGATGGGATTTATTTGGTGAAGTGATTTAAGGAGAACACAACATCATATCTAGATTTGCACTTCATATATTAATACCCAAATACATGCAGTGACTAAGATAAAATACTAGATAGAAAATAATGAAGTAATTACAAAACATAAACAATTTTCTATGCTCATCATATCATATCAACAAGAAAAGAAATTTTAGGGCCCAAAACAATATTTATATTATTAGTAGAATCATCAAACTGTCATACAACATAGATGTTTCTCATACAGACTCAAGACCTTACTGTAGAATCATAGTAATACCAACGAAACCCTCACAATATGTCCTATTGACAAGATTAACGCAATCCCAAACCCACAATGATAAAAGTCATGATAATGGAACTTTCTCACTCTCCTAATCTCTCATCAACTCGTTCAACAACAAACTTTTCCTCGTTGCACTAATTTATTATTTATCCTTTTCCTTTATTTCTTTTTAGATTCCTTCTTCCTCTATCTTCTTGTCTTACTGCTAGCACTTGATTCTTTTGGTCATTTTTCGCTTATTTTTTAACTGAACCATGGATATTTTGTTTGTTTCCAATGCTAATACACTTCCACTTAGATCTAAGTTATTCTAACCATTTCTGCTTCTTTCAATATTCTAGCTGGCATGTAGCTCTTTCCAAAAAAAATGGCATTCCAAAAACAGAAGGCCCAACAGAAGTTGATTCCCAAGAGGGGCCAGTCCAAGTTTCCCATTACTCTGGTGGGAAAGGAGGTATTTGATTTATTTTCTAGCGAGTATGATCATGCCCTTGATATTGTAGGTTACATGTATGTGTGGATAGATTGGAGAGCATGTCCAAACATCCGATTTACAATAGAGGGGTTGGAAAGTGAGAGAGGTAATATTGTTGTTATATTTTGATAAATCTATTTGCATATTTTAATGTCTTATTTAATGCACATGTCATTTATTGTAACATGTTTTTTTCAGTTATCTTATTATTAGTATCTATTATTTTGCAGATATTGCCACATATGTTAGGGATGTGCTTCCCCAACATGAGGATGAGGTGATGGAGGAGGCAAAGGAAGAACCTACAGTACTACAGAGATGCCACATGCCACACATGACATATACGAGAATCTGACTAGATATGGCAGATGAGCTATGCCATGTTATGACTAGTCATGGAGTGGTACCCACACTATTAGAGACATATTATGGACAAAGGAGATCTCTACTACATAGAGGAATTTTCCTCGTGGCATGGCAATTTTGATGTCATATTGTTGGTGCAATCAACCTCATTGATGTATTGAGGGGTGGTGCTCATGATCCCACTACATATAGGTCATTAGCAGAGCCATCCACATCCTCTACTCCACCACATGGTCCTCCTCCTCCTCTTGATTCTTCTCCACATGAGTTGGTTGCAACGTCTACCGATACTTCTTCTTCCCCTCCACATGTGTTTGAACCTTCATCTGTGTCTAATCCTCCTCCTCCTCCTCCTCCTCCACATGTGTCTAAACCTATATCCACGTCCTATCCTCCTCCTCCCCCTCATCCTTCTCTTACTTCTCCTCCACATGCATCACCATATTCTATTGATACTCCCTTTCCTCTTGTTCTTGTGTCACCATCCACTAATCATTGTCTTTCTCCTAGTCCACATGTGTCATCATCCACCGATCCCCCTCCTCCTCCTCTTGCTCCACATGCATCAGAATTTTTTTATGCTTTGGACACTATTATCACATTGGGTATTAATCATGCCCATCTTCATGATATTGATATAGAGACACTTGATAGTGAATTTTTCCCAACATTTCTTTATGAGATAACTATTCATGATAGAGAATCTACCTCTGGTAGCAAAGACACTAATGCACCTAGCTCTGGTGGTGGACATATCTAGTAATGGTACCAATTGACATTTATACTGATTGTTTTATATTTGATTGGATATCTATATATGACATGTTTATTGTAGATTTTGTAGAGATGTGTGTCTGACATGTATATCTCTCTTATATATTATGTTTTTCATATTCGTGGTTGTTGTTGTTGTTTGATTTATAAAATGTAATGTGAGTATGCTAACGATGAACATTGTTAATGATCTCTCTGTTTTTAAGTGAAATTTGATATGTGTCACTCATTTAAATTTATAGTTATCATATCATGTTTAACTTTACTTTTATGAAAGTGTTTAATTTTGATTGTGTTTGCAAAAAGTTATAACCACTAATGCCATATACTATTTAAATGTTGTTCAAGGTAAATTGTTTGTTGTCCAAAAAGATACAATATGCTGACTAAACATGTTTAGAAACAAAAATATTTAAATATGATGAGTGAAATGATTGTGATTTGAATATTTATGTCTTTTTCATATATTATAATAATAACACTATAACATAATTATTCACTAATAATAATGTTGATGATGTAATAATAATGTTATTTTTTTTATTTTCATTATTAAAAAATTATAAGACAAAGTTATCGTATAATTGTTTACTAAAATCACAATAATTATATTTTATTAATATTTATTTTTCTAAAGATTTTATTAATTTATATTATCCAACTAATATAATATATGAAATTTATTCAATTAAATTTAAAATAATAAATATAGAGAATAATCATACATTTTGATCTATACACTTTCGATGAAATGGTTTCACAATTGTTTACTACAAACTTTATGAATCTTTTATTAAAAAATAATATCACCCAACATTTTATAATTAGTATTTTAAGAATTAGTAAAATTAACAAAGGTTTCTATACTTTTAAATAAGTATGTATCATTAAAAGTTTCCTTAATTCCAAGTAGGCTCTAGAAAAAGACTCTTTTAGAATTTCCATGTCCTTCCTATATTGACACTTATTTAAGGGAGAATGAAAAACAAATGATTAATATAAGTTTATTTGATTATAAAATTAAAGGATGGACTAGAATAGGTTAAGGCCATGATAGTTGCACTAGTTAAGGTAGGGAATGCCATCAAAGTTGGTAATGCCAACACCACAAGTAATGTAGATGTTGCACAAATTTAATTTGTTGGAATTGTACTTAGAAGTTCCATCAAAGTATGTATATCTTTATTTGAATTTTGATTTTCTGAAACAATAAAAAAATTGAGGTTTGAATATTTTTTAATATCTTCATGTCTTGTTAAATAAAATATAATTTAAAATAAAACTTTACTATTGTACACCACCAAATTTGTGATATCTAAATTAATTCTTAGTAATTCAAAGGTTAACATAAACATAATTTAATACAATACAACATAAATTTGCTATAATAAACAATAAATATGACAATGGAAATATATCAAAACCACATCTTATGAAAATATGATAATCATGTGTGGTGTGCACTCATATGCCATACAACGTAAAATACCTCTCCATTGGGATGGGATTTGATACATCATATACATGTACCCCTTCCAATAATTTCTTGAATTTATCGATCAATGATTGGAGGTAAACGTCCATTCTCTTCACTTGTATTCTATCTGAGACTATCAGAGCCAACATAAGATGTTCATTCTTCATGGACAACCATGGGGGGATATTGTTATTGATCACTAACACTGGACAAATAGAATATTTTTTGTTTTGGAGGGAATATGGGTTAACTCCATCCATAACTATGCTCAATCGGAGGCTTCATACTTCATCCTTGAATTTATCAGTCCATGTATCCTCTATATGATTTATTGCTATTAAATCTGTTGGGATTCACATAACTCCTAGCTGACTTATATGTGAAGCATTCCACTCCTGCAACATGGCTAATTATTTTCAATGAAAGATCCTTTGAATTGTTGGAATTATAGGCATGTGCCTCAATATATTATGAGGAGGACCATGTGCCTTACGCTTGTTTTTTTATTTATGGTACCTATCATGCACACATTCTAGACATATCTCTTTGTTCGCATATTCGTTTTTGTATAGAATACAACCATTCATACATGCATGGTATGATATATACTCAACACCCAATATTTTGAGCATTTGCTTTGCCTCTACATAGTTATCGGTCAAGCGATTATCACTCGGAAGTACCTTATCTTTTAGTAACTTGCAATTATTGGGCAATATGAATTTATGTTTTCATTAAGCATGAATAAAATAAACCCTTTTCTTCCTTCATTGTGTGACAAGATTCCTTAAACATTTAGGGGAATTAATGGTTAGTTACCTCAAAAGTGTCGAGAAACACACATCTGAAATACCATACATTGCTTTCAAGTTGTACAGTAACATTGTTGTCCCTAGTTGGGTAGACCTTTCATACCCCTATACTAGACCAAATAAAGGGGTGGTGGAAGAAGATATCAGGATTTCATCGAAGGTATTTATGACATCAGCGTCATCCCCTAGTTCATTTTGTTGGAATTCATCTAATAACATTCCCTCCATGGCCTATGTATCCCTCAAGAAATCATCCATACCAACCTCTATATCATTTCCTCCATCCCTAACATGTGATTAAATAGTGTTACTGTCGAGGTTTTGAATTGTTGACTTGGGACATAGTGGGAATTTAAAAGATTGTTGTTTCAACCATTCTTGGTATGATTCCTCTCCAAACTCTTTTCATTTAGCATTACGCTTGTGAATTGACATCGTAGTGGGGTGCAATGGTAGATGTTGGATAGGTCACTCATTATCAGAATCCTGATTGTAAAAATATTGAACATTACATTGATACTATTAGTAACACAATGATTTTAATATGTTCAAACATTATACCAAACAATTATTAGAAGCATGGACATTTTTTCCCAATAATAAACATGAAACCAATCCCTTTATAAAAAAAATGTCAAATTAAGAAATACATCTACATTATTTCCATTGAAAATCCAAAAATACAATTGTTCTTACACCCTACGGGGTTTTCTACAGAAAAGAGAGAAAATTCACTGTGTAATACCATTGACCTGGGTTGGTTGCTAGAAAATGAAATGTTAAGATTGGTAGGGTAAAAAAATTGTCCATTTTCATCAAACATATACTTGCAATATCTTTCTCCTGATAAGAGCTTGTAGAATTTTGGGACCACGGGAATATCTTGAACATCTGAAATCGATCATGAATCTTGATCCTACAAAATTCAATGAACAATTATTAAACTACACCTGCATACATAACATAAATTCAATGGGATAAATGAATTATCAACAAAATCTAGATGTATTGCAATCGACGTGAGAGAACTTGAAGTAGTTCCAATGATATAAAATGAGGTGGCACTAGAATCTGAAGAATTGGCCATTTGATATTATAATTATTTTTTTCCTGCAATTGAGCCAAAACCATCATCTTGGGTAGCATAGAATAATATAACTTAAAAAATAACTTTGAATAACTTTTATAACTTGAAAATACACTTAAAAAATTATTGTTTTTTTCTACAATATCATTGTTTTTTGTCTTCCTAGATATAGAAGAAATCTCAATCTGGATTTACACAATACCCTCCTTGAACATAGAAAATGTGAATTTTATTCTCAACCCCTCTCTCACTCTCTTGCTCCTTCCCCACCCCTCCGCCCCTCTCTCTCTCTCTCT
>JZKD02S2128182.1:213538-240912 GCA_000966675.3 Picea glauca
CATCTCTCTTACATCTATGCCTCTTTGTATCTCCCTCCCTCTCTCACTCATTGTATCCCCTTCCCCATCTCTCCTTCTCTCTCTCCCCCACCGGTGTGCCTTATCATATAAAGACTCCCCGGTGCATATATATTTATAAACAAAATGCATTGGTGTGTATAGTTGATATAAGTACTGAATACTGACCTCCATTATTTCCTCTGCAAAGAAAAACCTTTGCAAACTTTAAATACAGATGTTTGCATTTGCAATGTGCAAATTTAACTATCTTACGATGCATTATTACTTACTCATCTACCCAATACGTTATTAATTAAACTTTGCACTGGTGCATTTCTAACTGTATAGCACACTGACTGAAGCAAGTTAGAAAAATAACACATACATACTATAAATACCTTGAAATATAGTACAAAAATAAATCGATGCATTATACATACCACACTAGTGCACTACTCACGACATAGCACACCAAAAACATGACTTTTGATTAAAAAAAACAACACGCACATTTATCATTATGTTTATCAAGGAAAACCCTATTCATTGTTTGCCAAATTTTAGAGAGGATATTTTTGCAACAAAGATTTATTAACAAAGATTTTCGAGTGGGTGGATTTTTTTTAAGAACCAAATTCGAGGGGGAGTACTGTAGAGAACATAGAAATATGCAGAGGAGAAATTTCAGGTATATGATTTCATTCTATTAATCATATTGATAATTATCCTATTTTATTCAAACATTTTTCAGTGCATTCCCAAACAAAAAAAAAAGGTTTCATAGTTACCTTTAGTATTGGAAGCCCTAATTTTTCTCATCGTTCTTTTGTGATTTGGATTATTTTCGGCATGAAATGAGAGCAGAGATATAATAAAGAAATGTGTAGAGATATCTCAGATATCCAATAATATAACATAAATGTATTAGAGATGCAACCATAAACACATAGATACAATAATATACAATTTCTATTAATGAGGAAAAATGTACAAAGACTGTAAAAATACAAAGTGAAAGACTCACTAGAATGGTGGAAGCTTATATATGAGAAGAGATGTGATGAATAATCACATTCGCAGGAATATGATTGTTACAATGAGGCTCCAAAGGCCTTTTTAACATAAGTAAAATCCAAAACCCTAACCTCGGAATATGAAAATCCAAAATGTTTGCAGGCCCCGATGGGGGTAGTTGATACGTCAACTTCCTGGGGGCGTAACTTTTGCATACAATCTTCGTTTGGGGCACTCGATACGCCATTGGAAAGGTCTAACTGAGAAGAAACATTATCAACTAGCCCAGGCTAGTTCCTTTGGAAGTCTCCTAGGCTAGTACCTCTAGAAATCTCTTGGGCCCTAAATCCTGAAAAAGCGTCGTTTAGGGCCTCCAAATTGCCCCAGAAGTTTGGAACTTGAAAAACTACCAAGGTGGAAAAAAAAATTTAGAGCCAGTGGAATAGGTGGGTGGCCATCCATATACACCTAGATCAATCCTCCTTCCTTAGGAAGAAATGGTATCCATTGCATTGATATCCTAGGGGAGAGGGGGAAGCGTTTGCTGAACTTGAACCTTGGTGAGTTGCCTGCCTTGCTGGAGAAGCTGTGTTGCTTAGTTTGTTGAAGGATGTCATGAACCTGCTATTGGAGAGGTTGATTTTGTTCAATCAATTGAGCTACATGAGGTGACTCTGTGAAAAAATAATCTTTGTTCTTTGCTGCAACCTTGTCGACCTGCTTCTGTTGGATAGAAGGTGCATGGGTCGAGGCTGTAGTGGTTGCAGTGTCCTTTTGTTCAACTTTTGAGAAGATTATGAAGAAGATGAATTTTGTAGTATGAGATACTACATTGTGGAATTGTTTAGGTGGGACAATAGTTGGAACTTCCTCTGATATTCTGTAGAGATGACCCCCCAGAGAAACAATGACACTACGGGGTCGAGACTCATAAAAAACATGGTGCTTCCACATATATGTTTGGCCTAAGAGAACATCACAGACATCCAATGATGCAACATCACATAATGCCTCATCCTTGAAGGGTCGGTTGTCGTATGAAAATTGAAACTGTTGACTGACACAAATATCTCATCCTTGGTGAATCCACCCAATGTTGTATGGATGCAGGTGTGATGTTGTCAAAAATACCAACTGTATGATGACCTTTGCTGAGATGAGGTTCTTTTGGCTTCCTCTATCAACAATAAAATGTAGCAGGGTCCCTTTCACCCACATATATGAATGAAAAGGTGCTTACCCTATTCATGATCTATTGGTTCTTCTAATTGAATTATTGCAGTCACAACCATAGCAGTGTGGTCTATGTAAATGATTTTTCTTCTATCAGTATTTTCTTAATCAGATGCCAAATCAGGGTTCAACTCCTTGTCTTTGATCTCAACCACCAATGAATTTTTTGAGCGACATTCATCGATGTTGTGCCAGGGGATTTTTTGTAAATCACAACATTTTTCGGTGTCCTTCATCTTTCCGTTACCCTTATTTTCCCATGGCTTGGACTAGCTTTCTAAGGTTGGTTGTCAGGGCCATATTTACTATACTTTGGTTTTTGTAGATTTGCAAACCTGAAATCTTGCTTGTTCTGGTGCTTAAATTTATGCTCAATTTTAAAAACATATCGATAAGCAGCACCGAGTGATGAGATGTATAGAAAATCCATTTCAGTTTGGATGTATCTATGTAGAACCCCACAGTATTTCAGAACCAAATGTCGCTTGGAGTCTTTGATACTCAGCTTGGTGTGCAAGGTATGAAAGGTATTTGTGAACTACGACACTACTTGGCCCCTCTCTTGACATAGCATGGTCCATCTCATGTACTAGTCTTCATAGTTGCCAACAAGGTAATATTGTTCCTTGACCACATCCACAAAAAAATTCCAAGTGGGTCTAGCCCCATAAATTCCAAACTCCTCTGTGGAAATTTTATCCTAGTAAGTTTCCCACCAATATTTGACATGGGGGAGATCCTTAAAGAGTGAAAAAGTGATATTTTCCCTATTGGAAAAATTGTGAACAAAGAAATATCCTTCTAGCAGATTTAACCATTTTTCTACGGCATCCGCATGTATCTATCCTTCAAATATAGGAATATCAAAATTAACTTGTACCTTGAAAGGTGAGGTGCCTCCAAAGCGGTCGCTTGATGAAGACAAACTTGTTGTTATCGACAGGTGTTGAAGGATGCGGGAAATATTTTCCATCATTTCGTCCCTCTGTCACATGAGAGCTTGCTCAAGCAACAGATTGATAGAATCTTTTGTACCACTATTTTTATTTTCTTCCGCCATTGAGGGTTTCTTGGGCATGCGAGAGCCATCTTACTCAAGAGAGACAAGCTCAAGTCCCAATTTTCTATAGTCGGAGTTCATCAGGGACATGCAATGAAAAATGATCAAGAGAAACCTGCTCTGATACCATTGATCCTAATTATTTTCAGCACGAAATGAGAGCAGAGATATAATAAATAAATGTACATAGATATCTCAAATATCCAATAATATAACATAAATGTATCAAAGATGCATCCATAAACACAGATATACAGTAATACACAATTTTTATCAATGAGTGAAAATGTACAAAGACAGTAAAAATACAGAGTGAAAGACTCGCTAGAATGGTGTCAGCTTATCTCTGATAAGAGATGTGACAGCTACTCTCATTCACAAAACTTTAACCGCAGAATATGAAAATCCAAAAGGTTTGTGGGCCCCGATGGGGGTAGTTGATACATCAACTTCCCGAGGGTGTAACTTTTGCATACGATCTCTGTTTGGAGCACTCGATACATCATTGGAAAGGCTTAATCAAGAAGAAAAATTTTCAATTAGCCAATACTAGTGATTTTGGAAATTGTCTGGGCCCCAAAACCCCCAAAAAGTCGTTTAGGGACTCAAAACGACCCCAAAAGTTTGGAACCCGAAAAACTGCCAAAAAGTCGCCAAGGTGGAACACTGTTTTTCGAGCCAGTGGAATAGGTGGGTGGCCACCAATATCCATCCAAATCATTTTTCTTTCTCCTTCTATTTTTCACAAGAATAAATTTTTTAAGCACGATTTATTTATAGGGTTTTGTTATTTATATATGGTCATTTTCTATCTGTTGCAATGAAACAAATCATTGCATTGGATCCCAAACCATCATATCGTTGTCGTTGTTTTTTTAAATGCCTTCACAATGACTAGTGCATTGTTTACATAATAAGTGAATCAACATGTATTTGTTTGCAATCAACACCGATTGATTTCAATTCAAAATATTATTAAAAATTCATTTCTTTTGTCGATGGTGCGCATTTTACCTAGATACACACCAGTGCACATTGTTTACAATGTGCATCGCTGAGTTTAAATGAAAAAAATAATGTTTTTATATGGAAATCATCATTTCTTAAATAATATGTTCACTGCTTGAAGGTACGTAATAAAAAGTACTTAGGAAGTCTTGCTTTTCTTAATTCATAGAGCACCGGATGAATACAAAAATGTGTAGAATGTTTTCAATTTCGCAATAACATTATTATACTATATTGGTGTGTATATGTATGGTTGATGCATTGGTGCGTACAAATATTGATGATGCCTCGGTAAGAATTATCTTAATATAGGCACTAGAATCTTATTTTTAAAAAAATATTAAATTTTTTTATATGTTTTCTTTTCCAAGGATTATTGAACATTCCAAGGGACAAAAAAGGCGAAACCCAAGATATGTTGGTAGGGATGTTTAAAAAGTGTAGAAGAAGATGTTAAAAGAAATGAACATAATTGCATCGCAACAGGATCCATCCCAACTACAATGTGCATCAAAGGTATGTAATCATTTATTTATTCTTTTATGTACACTGAATTTAAGTATCATGTGAAATACTAATTTTCAATTGTTTTGTTGCAGAAAAAAAAATTAGAAATTATTCAACACATAAGACATGATGACGAGGAATAAAAGGGATGATCACAAACTTTGTGAGTATTTACATTTTCGACCTTGCTTAAGATTTCATGTTTGATGTGATCTTTAAAATTAAATAATTAAGTTACACTTGTCCAAAGAGGATCCAACCGATGAATTGATAAACATACAAAGAGGATCCAACCCATGAATTGATAAACATTGGGTTAAGTATGGATTGTGAGTATATGTTGAAGAATGAAATTTTAATTGAACAATTTGTAAGTAACTATGTTGTTTAATTTCCCCTGTTTTATAATTAATGAAAAAACAAGAAAACTTTATATTGATTATATTGATTGTGCTTTGTCATGTTGTATTAAACATGCATGAAACAAAGTATGGAATGCAACCAACATAGGAGATTTTTAGAGAATTCATGAAGCATGGCTTTGAAAGAATGTTTATTGTTTAAGAAAGACCTGGTACTAAGGTATGTTTTTTTTATTTACGCAATCATGTATATTCTACTATATATTTAAATGTAGATATACTTATTACATTTTGTTTCTATCATTGTAGATAGAAGATGAAGGGGCATAACGCAAAAAACAAGTCGATCAAGAAAACATTATGTTAAAAAATCAAAGTACAATATCACCTACAAATGATCAAGAAATGAGGCATGCACACAGCTCAATCAATGTCAACAATTCAATTGATGAATGAAAATCAATATAATTGAATCTTACTACAAGTTGTATGTTTTGAAATATTTGTCTCTGAAAATTGGGCATTTTGTTTAATAATAATAATAATCTATTTTTAAGGTCACGGCCAAGCCACACCAAATTGGTGTATGAGACCCCCTTGTTTGTGGGGCAAGGGACCCCCCTCCGCCCAACAATTTGACTGGTAAAGTCTACGGAGGTATACATACCCTACCCCCCTCTGGATTTGAACTTGTGACCTCTTAAGAGGAAACACATGTTCTTAACCATTAGGCCCACTCAGGCTGTACTCGACATATTGTCCCAATTGCATGAGACATGTTACCAATAAGTTTAACAATTACAAATTGGTTGCAATTTGATTATTGCACTATACTTTTACAATGTCCCTTTTTGTATGACAATGGGTCTCTTATTCATATATAAAAAAATGGGTTTCTCATTTCATTGCATTGTCGAGTGTTGTAAAAAGTTGTGTTGTTGAATAATTAATATGTGGATGATTTGAATTGTTAAAAATAACATAGGTGCAATTGGTTGGGTAACCCATTAATGCAATCATTATATCTAAATGAAACAACAAAATTATTAAACAATATTATTATAAAAAAATATTTGATTTTGAAATGATTAATTGAAAATTTCTAAAAAACAATGAATTAAAATATATACATGTCAATGCACTATATTCTTTTGAACTCATTAGCAATGTGTTCCATAATATAGATGTCGGTGTGTTTTGGGGCATCATACGTACCAGTGCATATTAATTATAATAATGCATCGATATGTACTATTGAGAAAACACACTGTTCCGTAAACAATATAACGTACAAAAATATTTAGTGTTTCAAAATTGCACGATGCTTACGTTTGAAATATGCATTGTGGCTATGAAATTAATTTCCATATCGGTGCATTATCGTTATTATATGCATTGGGAATCTAAATATTATTTACGCACCGGTTATTTTACTATAATATATGCACCAGTGGATACTAAAAATAATGGCGTCGACATCTCACCTCAAATATTCAAAATTTCACTACCTGTCAATGCACATGGTAAAACAGATATTGGGACATACTAATTACACAAGCATCGTGGCACATGATATATTTAAATGCATCGGGTCTCAATATATCCTAATAACACCGAGGATAACGATAACTTAAACACATTGAGGTGGACGAATCCTAAAATGCATCGGTGCTTCATAAGAATACAAGGCTCAACCAGTGTGTAGAAATCATAA
Organism: Picea glauca; assembly: GCA_000966675.3. Taxonomy (NCBI): domain Eukaryota; kingdom Viridiplantae; phylum Streptophyta; class Pinopsida; order Pinales; family Pinaceae; genus Picea; species Picea glauca. The sequence continues at coordinate 220,437 of JZKD02S2128182.1, forward strand.
GAGCATCATTGCTCTACATACGATCCTAAAGGAAAAAAGGTGCGCTATAGTTATAAACGCACTTGGGAGTTTTTTAATTATATTAAGTTCTGGGTCATTTGTATCATATTGATGCACCTATGCATTTTATTATATTAATGTGTCGGTGTATGTTTGTCATTAATGCACTAGTGCGTTTTGACATGAACAACACTAAAAAAACAACCTTCGCTACAAGCTTTGTCCGCCTAATGTTTTTTAGTTATATGGAACATATGATAAAACCTCCACTAAAACCTCTATAGCCAATAGTAGAGGTTCTAGGAGAGGATTTTTTGAAAATATTTCCAAACTTTGTAACACTAAAAACCTTTGCTAGAAGGTGTTCTCTTTGTAGTGATTCCCTAGCCACCCCCATGTTATCAGTGCTTGAAAATAAAAAGTTTCATCAGCGTTTAGTGAGGATGTGTCTAATAGGCGATGAAAAATATATCTCATATCGATGTTTTGAAATAGTCCAGGAATCCACACCTAGAACTACCTTTTATCAACGTTGGGAAGGTTCTGCATTGACATCTTCAAATCCTTCCTCCTCTCTGATGACTAAAATGTATTTCTCATAAACATTCTTGAAATTATTCTCTATTGATGTGTTAACCCCTGGATTTTATCCCTTGAAAATCCTAAGGGTTAAGAAGCAACATGGTTATCTTTGGCTGGCATTCAGACAATTGATCGAAATTGAGCATTGGTGTGAGCCAATGGTGGTTTCCCATGAAAGGATAGTACGAGACTCGTGTAGTGGTGGTTTTTTCTTCAGAGACAAAGTTAGCACAGTTTTCCATGGATTAGAGAGAGATTTTCTATTTTTAGCAGGGTTCCTACTTTTTAGGAGACAATGTCCTGAGACTCAAATATCATATTTGATAATATAGTATTGGTCCTTGCATGAATCTGAGCCTGATGGCACTTTTTTTGGGTAACATATAGGCACTTTTTATTTTTAGCAGGTATGGATCAGGAGGTCAGATGGTGTTTTTTATTACATTTTCAAATTCCTTACAGAAAATCAAATCCAATGAGCATATTTTCACTGACTTTTGAGGACTTTATATTTTTATCCATGCCTGTTTTTAGACATGTGACATTTAGCAGTGGTCTCCCAGTCATCCCAGACATGTTTGGCATTTTCCTATTTTTTAGGGCCAAATGACTATTTTTAGCAGTTAGTATTTATAGCATGTGTGGTCACCTTCCAAGGTGACAAGTGGTAGAGTCAAATTTTGACATTGGCACATAAATCATCAGTGAGTTGGGTGAATTCTCATGGACATGTGGTGCATTAATTGCATAAGTTATGGGGTTTCACTTTTGAAGAAGGATGACATATTTCACAAGTAAAAGTGCATGAATAGGTGACTTGGCATGCAAGTTGGCATGTGTGAATTAAGTGAATGTGGCCAACTCCCCTTCACTCTTACTCCACTTTCCCTTTTTCACTTTATTTTTCCTTCATGTGCACTATTAACTCTCTTTTCACATGTGCGCATGATCTAATTTCCTCCTCACACATGTGACTTTCCTTAGCTTCTTCTTGGGTGCATCAATCCCTATTATTTAGGGTATATTCCCTATCTTCCTTCATGAACCATATTCCTTACCTAACTCCCCTCTCATTCTACATGCATAGTCTCATCACTCATGTGTTAATTCCTTTCTCAATTAACTCTACTCCCTTCCTACATTGAAGACTCTGCTTTAGCATGTGCCACCTCTCTTCTTATTCACTTTCTCTCCAATCCCTAAAGTCACCTATGTTCTACACATGGTGCAGTCCCCTCATTATTTCCTATGCACCTTTGTCTTTAATTCACCTCATGCGCACCTCCTTGTCTATAAATCACTTACTTATCCTCCCATGTGTTATCTAACCCTCCTATCCCTCTCACATGCACATATTTCTTTCTCATGCACCCACCTTCACTTAGTCCACATTCCTTACCTCTCCTCCCACATGCCTTACTCTTTATGCTTACCCATGTGCCATCTAATATGCCTCATTACTCCCCTAATCTCATGTGAATTATTATGCATGCATTCACTCACTTATCCCCATGTGACTTTGCTACCTATTTTCTCACATGTGCACCCTCTTATGCTTCTCTTGGGAAATTTTCCCTCATGGTCTATATATTGGAGGTTTCACTCATTATTCAGGGTCATATTTTTTGCAGCAACAATAATAATTCTCTCTCTCTCTCTCTCTCTCTCTCTCTCTCTCTCTCTCTCTCTCTCTCATTGCCTATAGTCTAGCTTCTATTTCTTTCTGTAGAGATAGCCATTGTATTGGTTCTTGTGGTTGTTTTCTATGGTGCAATCATCCCTTTGGAAAGACATTAATAAAGAATTGTTATGTTTGTAACAAGATTTTGATTCTTATTGGTGTTGTGAATTAATTTGTGCATCAATTAGAAGTTTCTAGCCTCCTATTGTGATTAATTTTGACCTTTTAATTTTAATTTATTTCTCTTTCTTACACATCTTCTTAATGATACCATTGTAGGGATTCTATCAAGTGAATTTACCATTATTTTCCTAACATCTTGGTCTATTTTACATGTTGTCCAAATCACTTTCCACATGTTTCTATTGTTTTATCGCAGAAAATTAGTCACAAATCAACAACAAGGCACTTAGGGACACCCCTCTAAGGTTGGCACACACTAGCCTAAATGGAGAGGAGGTTTTTTGGTGACACTTGGGGCACAATATCCTATAATTAACCTATTTTTCATCTTTGATTTATTTTGTATTAGATCTGATTGGAGGGTGAAAAAGTGTGCTAATAAATTGGTGCCATTGTCGAGGATTGAAAACCTCGGTGGCAACGATATCAATGAGTTTTTTCTTTTTTTTGGTATATTTTTTATAACTCACCAAAAACCTCTACAGGATACATGGATGACTCCATAGGGGGACTTATGCTAATCATCTAGATTCGATCCAACACAAGGTCTAATTGTGAGCCTAAGCGAACCCTAACATCTTTTTCAGAACAAGAATATTCTTTCACTGAGAACTCTTCCAGGGTTGGTAAGTATATTGAGTTTTTTAGTAAGTTATTTAGACAAGCACTATGGTGATAGTAGCCTCGACACCTTCATCTTTGGGCTCATTTTCATCTCAAGACAATACCATGGTATAAATTGTGCTTGTTTCTATCTCAGATTAATATTATGGCCACAACTGTGAGGCCATGAGAAAGGTTTAGATTATTTTTTTATGACCCAATAAGTTTTTCTTCAGTCCCAAATTATCCTCATGAATTACCTACAGGTAAATATCACAAACACTTACCTTTGTTTGCAGGGAAGTTTGGAGTATCGGCTGAGGATCACTTGGATGATTTTTTAAAAGTGGTGGATTATTGTGACGTGGAACATGAGGATGTGGTGATGAAGATGTTTATGCAGACCCTTGAGGGGGATACACAAGCATGGTACAAGTTGTTTTCAACTGGTTCCATTGATGGATGGGATGTTTATCCAAGACAAGTTCATGGAAATATGGGATGATAAACATGATACTTCTTTCTTACTCAAAACCTTTTATACTATTAAAAAGAAGGAGAATGAATCTACTTCTAAATTCAACACTCATTTTTCTAAGGCTTACACTATAATTCCTAACACAGTAATACCTAATGCAACTGGTGATTTAATTTTCTATCTTGAATCATATGATGGAATTTTGGGTATCTTTCTCAGGAATACAGACCCTCAAAATATGGGGGAGGCACAAGTTGTTGCTATGAAGTTATAAATAAATTACCTTGCAACCTATGAGTTTCCTCCGATCCATGTTCCTAACCAACCAATGTAGGTGACACCATTCAATGATCTTGAACCATTGATTGTTACAAGAGTGTAAGAATCCCTTGTTATTGAAGAGGAACCACAAATTCCATCTTATCAAGTTCTCGAAGATGAACATGATGATGATGACTTAGGCTTGGATGATCAAGAACCAATAGCTACACCACTTGATTCATATGTAGAGTTCCATGAAGATGAATATGAAGAGTTGAGTGCTCAATTGTGTTCATTTTTTCATTCTAGTGATGATGATAAATTTCAAGAGGAAGAACCACAAGTCAACCATGTAGAAATCAATCAGCAAGAGACTTCATCCTTGCATATTCCAACAATCTTTCAAGAACAATTTGATCAGCTACCATTGCAACAGGGGGAACAAATTTTGGTTCAACCAGAGGGTGATACCCCTTACTTTTTTCCTATGATCCCACATTCATATGTTTTTCTTTAGAAGGATCCTTTGACTAATTAGTTCTTGTATATCAGGGTTTATCATGATCTAGTTGAGCTGAGAATGATGGAGGTATTTTGGCAGGTAGATTCTAATATTTTCGGCTTTCATGCATTCATGCTTACTATTTTTGAAGTATCATGTTCCAAATTCCAACAAATAGCCTTCAACTATTCTCTCAATAGCAAGTATGTCAAGGCATCTTTCTGGCTTATGAGATTTCATGATTGGATGCATTGGAGGATTGACTATGTTGATGTTTCTCACTTAACAGATTATCTAGATGCATGGTTACATTGGTCCTTCGAGTATGATGATTGATCACGGTAGTTGTTCAGTGAAATTTTGGGATTTTGGGTAATATATGTAGTTTCCTTTCATTTCAGCAATGCCATTTTCAGATTTCAGTCTTGTTGAATTTTATGTTTTAGGACAACAATTTAACCATTTTATTTGCATATTTTATCCTTTCACAGTCATCCTTTTTCAAGATTAGGTAAGAGTCACTAATTTTTTCCTTGTTATACTAGCATGTGGTTGTGTCTTGTGAGTTTTTCAGGTCTTTCCTTTCCGTAATAAGGTTGTTGTCCACTTTTGATGTCCTGGGTCAAATTCTGAGTGTCTTATCATACAATTGTTGAGCCTTTGTTGTCTTTGTTGAGCCCGAGATATGATCATCTTCATGACGTTATTATACACTTTTTTTCGTATGTATATATGCATTTTTTATCTTTGAAAAGAGATTTTTGAAGAATTTTATGGTAAAATGATACAATCAGCATGAGGTATGTATAATTCGTGTTTTGTGATTTAATCAAGTTTAATTTATCATATTTTATGGTTTCCAAGAGTTAATTCACGTTTTTTTGCTGTTATAGGGAAAAACGCACCATGTTTCTTGGTCCGGCACTTGATCCAACACTTGTTCCGGTACTTGATCTAACACTCGTTCCATCACCTAGTATTGCACAAAAATGCAAGGCAAGTTGGCGGTTATGGTATTGGCGGCCAGTGGTGGACAAATCGAGCACATGGGTTTTGTTTTTCATCGCCCCCTCCACCTACTAAGCTCAAGACAACTCGATTTCAGTTGTCCAAAGAGGGTGCTTATTGGGTTCCTCTGTTTTGTTAGTTATGGCCTCATTTAATGTAATTTGTCGAATTTAGAGGTGGTTAGACCCTCTTGTGGTCGACCACCTAGGTTGTAAGCTTATAAATACCAATAGTATGCTCATTAGATTGTTAACCAAGTAGCATAAGCATTAAAATTGACAGAAAAACATTTTTTCTCTATTTCTAGTTTTACATTGCCAGAATAGTGCCAAAACTGCGTTTTTGGATTTTTATGGTGAATTTGGCTTGTTGAAGTCGTGGTGTGCTTGTAGAGGGTAGCCATGACTTGTTTGGGGGGCAACCAACAGTCTAGTGATGTTTAGAGTGGTATTTATATATTTCATAATTTAAATTGTCTTTTATTTCCTGTACATGCATGTTTTATGTTTTAATTAGCTAGCTGTGATTTAATTGTTTATTGTTCTTTTGTAGGTTAGTGTGATGTATTATGTTAGCATGAATTAGTTATGTAGGCTAGGAATAAACTTGCAAGTCTCTACACTAACTCCATATGCATCTAGATATCAGATTACACTTTTATTTATTGTCTTACAATCAAGTTTAAAACATAGTTGTTTTTAGAATAAAACAAAGTTCTATTTGGGTTTCATTTGACAGGGATCTTTGATGGATAGATAGAATTAGTTCCAGTTTCTAGTCATAGCTTGCTTACTTCAGTTTATATAGATTTAATTTAATCAGTTGTTGGTTAAATTAGATTGTCAAATTACTTTTTAATATCATGCTTTAAATTTCTGTTTTTAATTATTTCTTTATGTTAGTTTGAATGGCTAGAATAGACATAGTGTAGTTTTATTTCACGCAATTTCATTTCATAGATTAAAATGCAATTAAATTCCTTAGTTAGATAATGATGATCTCGTTGTGATGTTGATGGTTTATACATGAATATGTAGGGTATTTAACATTAATTTTATCATGGCTAAGTTTTCATTCGACTGTTTACTTCACACCTTTCATTTTGCCATTGAAATTAGTATTGAGCTTATACCATTAGAACTGTCCTTTGTTGTCAAGTGTCATTGAGATATCATCTGTCACCACCAAAGGAATTCACACAAACACCAGCATTACATTTGGATGTTTCATAGATTAAAGTTAGTTTCTTGCTTTCATAAGTTAGAAGAGATAGTTTCTTGTTTTCATAAGTTTAGATGATAGTCTTTCTTGCTTTCAATAGAATAGAATTCCTTTCATGCATTGCATCGAGCATTTACATTTCCTTTCATGCAAGAGAAATAGTTTTTCATTATGCATTTAGTTCAATTGCCTCTTAGGCTAGGTAGTTGTTCAATGAGAAGTCTTTGCTTACTTGTCTTTTTCTTTATGCTTTTGCTTGCTTGTCTATTTTCTTTAATAGGTTAGTTAGGTGCTTTTGCTTGCTTGTCTATTTGCTTTAGTAGGGTAGTTAGGTGTCTTTTCTTACTTGTCTATTTTATTTAATAGGTTAGATAGGTGTTTTTGCTTACTTGTTTATGCATTTACTTTCATAGGGTAGTTGCTCATTGGATATAGGTTGGCAAGTTAAAGGTAGTTTGCTTTCATCATTTGCTTAGTATGCTTAGTAGTTTACCTTTGCTTACTATCATGAACTAGTTTTCTTTACATAGATTTTTCATTCGCTTTCTTAGGAACTATCCATCAGTCCTTGGCCCAAAAGTACTTAGGTTACCTAGTTTCAATTTGCTTAGTAGGGTTTGTTCATTAGATAGGTTTGCTTGAGTAATTAGCGCTAGATAGCTGCTTTCCTTAGTTAGTTTACACTCCTACCAACCTTTTTACCTTTGGCATATATTTTGCTACAACTCTAAGTTTACTTACCCTGGGTTGACAATTTAATTGAGGGTAGTTTAGTGTCTTTTTTAGTACATATAAATCACCTAACATTTTGGTGTCATTGTCGGGGAGTTGTCTTAAGGTAAGAAGTAATTAGGAATTAGATCATCCTTATACCTTAGCATTAGTTTGGTGGTGGGGAAACTTTAAGACGAAAGGTAAGAACCTGTACATCTGCTATAACAGGTTCTCCCAAACCCAATAATAGTTTTTCTTTTTGTTTGCTTTCATGAATAGACCTAGGAATCAAATGGTAGCTTTTTCTTTTTCTTTTTTCTTTCTTTCATGAATAGGCCTAGAGACCCACAAGGTAGATACATTAAATCAAAATTAGACCTTTCAACCAAGGTTCCTTCTGATCTCTTTGGGGGAAGTAATGTTTCGCTTATAAAATCCACAGACCGATACCAAAAAACAAGAGCTAGCTCAACTCAAAGAGCTAAAATAGTCTCTGAAGGGACTAACATAGGGAGCACTATAGAACAATAAATTGAAGCATCAATCATACTAGGACAGGAGGCAAGACCACTCGAGTCTTCCACAAAACCAAACAATACAACCTTTGCTTTTACACCACCACCAAGGGACTCTAATTTTACAGATATCATAGACCCTGAGCAGGTGAATCTTTTGTTTGGTAGTTAAGCCAATGTGATTATCTCTCAGATTAACAAAGAAACTTGGGCACCAATAATCTCAACCAGATCGAGTAGAGTCCCAAACATCCAATTAGTAGGAAGACCTTTTCATCAAAGGGAAACCTTGTTCTCTTCAAAGATAAAACCACGTAGGTACTCTCTTTTTGGAAACCAAGCCAATATGGATGATTAGGAGGACCATAACAATGTAAGACATGGAGAGGAAGAATAAACTGGAAACCAAATCGAAACTACCTTCGGGTTTTCGATTTTAGACACCACTCTGAATGTCAACGTGAAGAATATTCCTCTCTCAGCACTGCCTACCTTTTATGGTAAAAACAGTGAAGATCCATACACCGTCCTATTTGAATTTGACATCTTGTGCAGGAGATACAACTATGTGCAAGATGCGCAAAAATTAAAACTCTTTCCTGCCACCCTCAGAGACTCTACATTAAGATGGTTCATGGGATTGGGAGAATCCAACATTAGGTCTTGAGAATCCATGAAAGACATCTTTCTTAAGAAGTACCAAGACTACTGCAAGACCAAAGAATCTCATAATGACATCTTTAAAGTCCAACAGTTAGAAGATGAGACCCTTGAAGACTATATGGAAAGATTTGGTTATATCTCCTAGAAGTCAAAATACCATGACCTCCCAGAGGATGCAGTTAGGGATCTTTTCCTTAAGGGAATTTCAGAAGAATATCTATAGGTTCTTAACCTGATGGAATCAGGTGACATCTCTCATAAACCATTTGCCGAAATATGTGAAATGTGTAAAAAATGCTCAAGGAGTAGAGCCAAAACAGGGAAGAATGTCCGGGACCCTTACAATAGAAATTTAAAACCAGTTAGTTCAGGTGGTATTACGAGAGAAGAAATAAAGAACCTTTTAGAAAACTTCAAGATAGACATCCTAAGCACAATATGTTCGCAGTTGGATACCCTTAAACTCAAAAAGAAACGGGAGGAGGAAAATGCAGCAATGAACATATATTTCCCAAATGCAGGAGGAAGCATTTTTCAAGGGAGTGCCCACTAGATAACATTTCAGTTTGTGGCTTCAATACAGAAGACCATGTGACTGAAAAATGTCCATCATTGCCCGGTTTATTAGCCATATATAGGAGTGGAGATCCTGGGGAGTCTTCTTATGCACCTAGGAGGCCATGGCAGCCTAGGAATCAACCCACATACCCGGATCTACAATCCCAAGTTCCACCCTATTATCAACAACAACAGTGGAACTCACAAGGTTGGAAAAACTGGTCTACTCAGTACCAACATCCTTGGATTCAAGGATGGAGGGGAGTACACAACCAAGGAAACCCTCAAGCTCCACCTATCCCTATGTACAACCATCCCTATTCTCAGTTCTCATCAAACACTTTGTAGCTTCTACTAGGTTTTGTTCCACCACCTTTACCTCCTATCCCACAACAACAACCGCTCCAATTTAAAAATACAAGCTCCCCAAAACCGACACTATTACCAGCACAGCCAGTGCCGAATCCCAATAATAATCCCCCTCAACCTCTTAACAATGTTTAGATGTAGGCCTTCCTGACATATGTCATTACTCCTGTTCCATTACAGGAAATTCAACTAAGATCATGAAAAGTTCTAGATAGGTAGAGACCCTCAGTAGTCATCCAGGAAGAAGAAGAAGAAGAAACCACCCAACAACCCACAAATGACACTAGGTGGGAAGATGTTATTATCCCGAAGAATCAAGAACCCAAGCTTTCCCAAAATGAACCTTTACAAATTACGAAGGTCCCTCTTTATCCAGACCGATTGGTAATCGATAAACCTACCACCCGATCGGAATTTTACATTCTTAATGAATTGAAAAATATTTGTTTCAAGATTCCTCTTCTTCAATCCATTAAAGACATTCCAATCTATAGTAAGGTAGTCAAAGAATGGTGTATCAAGAAGCCAGGTAGGAAGAAAAAGGACCCTCCTATAGTACACTTGGTAGGAGGAATCTCTGAGTACATATCAGAGTAGCCAAAGCTAGAAAAGTATGGGAATTCAGGAAACCCTGTAGCGACTATAACCATTAAGGAGGTCTCCATCGAAAACACTCTCATAGACCTAGGGGCAGCCATCAATGTTGTGATCGCTACTACCTTGGAACAATTACAGTTACAACCTCTTCTTCGGCCTACCCCAACCATTTTGGAATTAGCAAATAAGACTAAGGTTATACCTGAAGGGATTTTAGATGATGTCATGGTTACTTTAGCCTCATGGGAGTACCCTATAGATTTTTTTGTCATTCATTCAAAGGATCCTGCCTGAGGCCATCCCGTTATTTTGGGAAGACCTTGGCTAGCCATAGCCAATGCATTTATTGGTTGTAGAGAAGGAGAAATGACCATCTCAAATGGTCTCTCTATCCAGAAGCTCACCATTTACCCTCCAGCTCAACCTATTATGGAGAATCTATGGTGGCTTGAATGTCCATATAAGAATGAAGACTGGGAAGAACCCGTATTTCCTAGTGACCATGCAAGAGCACTTCAAGAGCATACACCAAAAAATGTGCTAAACCAATTCATTTCTACTATTACATGTGTGGATTTTCCACAGTCATTTCCCCAATTTGAGTACATGTTTGGGGAAGAATTTCAAGAACAATTAGATCCATCTGTTTTGTCTTCGACATATTTTATTTTCAAAATAGATGAGTCTGCCATGTCTTATACTATGCCCTACGAGATTAGTCCAAGGAAATTTTTACATATAAACTCCGAGCTAGATACAGACCAACATAAACAATTAGTAGATATCCTTAAAGAACAATCATGAGCATTTGCCTGGGAATACATTGACATGAAGCGTATACACACTGACACATGCATCCACCATATATATACCCAGGGGGGAGTAACACCTATTAGGCAACCCCAGAGAAGGATGAACCCGACACTCAAAGACATAGTCAAGGAGGAAATCCAAAAGTTGTTAAATGTCGGATTTATCTATCCCATCTCAGACAGTAAGTGGGTATCCCCTCTAGTAGTGGTTCCAAAGAAAGTGACTGGGAAATGGAGAATTTGTGTTGATTTCCGGGAACTCAATAAGGCCACTCTGAAAGACTACTTTCTTCTTCCTTTCATTGACCAAGTTCTAGATACCTTTTCCAGAAAGAAGTATTTCTCCTTTCTAGATGGGTACACCAGGTACAGTCAAATTCTTATAGCACTCAAGGACCAGGACAAGACTACCTTTACTTGTCCTTGGGGCACCTATGCCTATAGGGTCTTACCATTTGGATTGTGTAATTCTCCTGCCACATTTCAACAAGTAGTATTAGGGATATTTGTCGATATTATTCATGATAGTGTGGAGGTCTATATGGATGAATTCACACTTTATGGAAACACTTACCAAGAAGCCTTAGAAAACGTAGAAAAAGTCCTCATCAGATGCCAGGAAATGAACCTATCCCTAAGTCATGAAAAATGAAAAATGTTGCTAACTGAAGGATGGTTCTAGGACATCATGTTTCATTTGAAGGAATAAAAGTCAATCCAGCAAAGATTGAGGTCATTATTAGACTCCCACCTCCCAAGACTCAGAAAGAGGTGAGAATATTTCTTGGACATGTCGGATATTACCGACGGTTTATTGAAAATTTTACAAAGATTGTTGCACCTATGATTGGATTATTGATAAAAGATGTTGATTTTGTTTGGACCGAGCATTGTCAAAATGCCTTTGAAACCCTAAAATCCAAGCTATATGTGGCACCAGTTCCTAAAGGGCCCAATTGGACTCTTCCATTTCATATATCCATTGATGCCTCTGACACCGCAATAGGAGGGGTATTAGGGAAGAAGGAGGACCAACAATCCTATTCCATTTATTTTATAAGTAAGAACGTGTTCCCTGCCGAGTTGAACTACACAGTCACAGAGAAAGAGTTCTTGGAAGTTGTTCATGCTATTAACAAATTTCATCATTACATTACAGGTTATGAAGTATTTGTACACACTGATCATTCTGCCATTAGGTTCCTCATGAATAAACCTATAACTAATGGCTGAGTGACTAGGTGGCTCTTGTTATTACAAGAATTTAATATTATTGTGCTTGACTGACCTGGAAAGGATAATGTAGTAGCTGACTTTCTTTACCGAATAAAGAATGAGGATGATGACATCCCTGTAGATGATAGTTTCCCAGATGAGCATCTTTTTTCCCCTTCTGTCAATACCCCATGGTTTGCAGATATGGAAAACTATCTGACTACTAGGAAGTTACCATCTCATTTGTCACCTCATGAAAAGGGGAAAATTATTACACAGAGTGTTAATTACTCTTGGGTTGGTTATGATCTTTTTCGCACAAGTCCTAATTTGATTATTCATAGATGTGTCCAAGAGGACGAGGTCCCTGAAATACTACGAAGTTGTCATGATGGACCATGTGGTGGCCATTTCTCTGACAAACGCATGGCATATAACGTATTACATTCAGGTTACTATTGGCCTAGCATTTTCAAAGATTCTGCCAAGTATGTGAGAAGTTGTGATAGTTGCCAAAGGATATGTAGACCTACATCATTTGACGAAATGCCTTTGTAGGCGCAAGTTATGATAGAACCCTTCAAAAAATGGGCCCTTGACTTTGTAGGACCAATTTCAACCATGTCCCATAGGAAGAACTATATTTTGGTTTGTATGGACTATGCCACCAAATGGGTAGAGGCAAAATCCCTATTTAGGGCCACAGAGAAGTCTATTGTCGAATTCATCTATGAAAAAATATTTACCCGTTTCGGTGTCCCTCATGAAATTGTTACCAACCAAGGCACTCAATTCACTTCCAAGCTGATGAAAGAGCTAACAGAGAAATATGGGATTAAACATTGTAAATCCTCTCCATACAACCCGCAAGCCAATGGTCAGGTAGAATCCACAAAAAAAGTTTTGGAAGCCATCTTGACCAAGATTGTTCAGTTACATCATCGAGATTGGGATGATAGGCTCCTAGAGGCTTTGTGGGAATACCAAACTACCTGAAGAAATACCACTGGGCATACCCCTTATGAGCTAGTGTACAGGAAATAATTACTTTTACCAATAGAATTCCAAGTAAGGACCTTCCGTATTCCACAGAATTAGGATTGAACCTAGATGAGGCTCAGAAGCAACGAGCCCTACAATTGAATGAATTGGATGAAATTAGGCAAGATGCCATCCAACAGATAGTATTGGTCCAAAACCATAGGAGCAAGTGGCATGACAAGTTTATTAAAAAGAAACACTTCTAGCCTGGTGATTGGGCCCTGTTGTTTGATTCCCGGTTCAAAACTTCAAAGGCAAACTTACCACCCATTGGTTGGGCCCTTACGAGGTAGACATTGTATATGACAATGGAGCTGTAAAAATTAAAACAATTGATGATGGACAAGTCTCCTTTGTGGTAAATGGACACCGACTTAAGTTTTATCATAAGCCCATTTCCAAAGAAGATTTTCTACAGGTCATGACAGTTGACAAGGCATTGGCCTTAGTAGATGGGGAAGTTCCCCCTTGTTCTTGAAACATTTTCTGAGTTTCCTACTGTATATATGTAAATAGTTTTTGTATTTTGTTAATAAGGCAATTCTAGATATTTATGTAAGTAATTATTTCACCGAGAGTAAACAGTTTCAAGGATCTTTCATCAAAACATTGTTATACTTGAATTTTTTGTCTGCTAAAGCATAAAATGAATAGTGACTTATTGTAATTAGCCATGTTTTTGCAAAATTATCATTTTCAAGGCATTCTAAAGCAGTTTCTCTTGAAACTCTTCATCACTATATAAAGAAGTGATACCATAACTATCAATCCTAGAGGTCTCTCATACAGTTTTTCCAAGAAACCTGAGTAAGTCAAGTGTCTTTATCAAAGAGTAATAGGGAGGTCTCATTAGTAGTTAGTCATGGAAACATCATCATAATTACAAAAGAAGACAGTGAGTTGAGCCTAGAGATATCTTTTTGTTCTTTCTCCATGGTACCATCCACTACACACTAAATAGTTTGATTATATCATATCTTTAGATAGGCCACGTCCTCTTAAGTACCCCTTACATTAGGACAACCACTAAACAATATAATGGAAATTCATCCTCTAACATAAATACCATCCCAATTAAAAAGAAAAAGAAAGAAAAAGTTGTTTCAGAGTTGTTCCCCCATCTTCTTGCATAAGCAATCTTATACTAAAATCTTAAAGGATGGAGGTCCAGTCTCTGAGGGTTTAAGAGGCTAACCCATCGGGATACTGAACAAGTCTGCTGGCAGTGGGTACCAGCCTATGGTATGACTAGGTAAACTCGTCGGAGTACTGAACAGGATTGTTGGTAGTGGGGCATTCTACCTAGCGAGGATGATGATCTGACAAAAGTAAATAATAAATCTAAACTTGTCCTGATGTACGACATTACTTGCAAACAAAGCTGACATGAAGTATGTGTGGTTTAGCTAAGGTTAATGAATCTCATCAATTTTCCATTGGGAAACGACTCTAAGACTATCTTGAAACTCTCTTTCCTACCTCTTCTTATCTATATATAGGATCTCTTATCCTATAGGTGGGGCCATTTCCTAACTGTCTCGTCAGACCAATCTGTGAAATTTCATCTTTACACTTAACATACTGTAAATCTTCGGTTATTGGGGGACATTGACTTGTTTCCTATACTTTTGATTATGAGGTGTCACAATACTTAGGTGTGGGGGAGGGGTTCATGAGCTGACAAATGATCATTGCCTAGAGAAAGGAGTCTTTGCAAGAATTTTTGTATTATTACCATGATACAGGTTATTACATTGATAGTCATGTTATTTTTAAATGCTTAACTCCTGTGTGCTATACATTACTGAAATCATGCTTAATAGACCATTATTTATTGGCTATCTTCCATTACAAGCTGCATATTGTAGGGTTGAAAACACATGTTTTATGATTCCTATAACCTGTTTATTATAGGTTTTGACACTATATGTCATATACAAGAAGAATGAGTAAGCATGGAACACTCTGCCTCTGCTCATTAACCACTATGGTTGTCAAAAATACTTCAAAATTGCAGGTTGTCCATTAAAAAAGCCAAAAATGCACTTAACACAGGAGTACCGGATGAAGTGTTGGATGCAATGTCGTTTAAAGTGTCATTTGAAGTTCCATTTCATTGCATACCAGTAACTGTCCTAGATTCCAGGGAACTAGAATTCAATCACATTTAATTAAATTTGTTACAGGCATTGATTAAAAGATGCCCCATATGGTTATGATCAAATGTCCAAGTCAAAAGACTTGGACATTGATCTAAGTACCCACCACTCAATTGCTCTCAAGCTTGCCATCAAATTTGAATCTCCCACACATGGCAGCTCACGCGCACATGTGGGCAACGTCCTCCACCATAAGAGCATCCAAAATCAGGTTGGGCACTCTATTGTTTCATTTTCCCTTGCCATTTTCTCTGCCCTGCGTTAAGAAATCGCGCCCAACCTTTGCCGAATTCACCCTCTGCTACAGTTGCACTCAGACCATGCCCAATTCATGTCTCTGTGTGGCTTGATTTTTCCCTTGCTTGGTGAATTCAAACCCTGTCACAATGCCCAAGCGATACGAACCCTCCTCCTATGCAGACTTGTTTTCCATTCCAGAATTCGCACATTGTAGGGAAGTGTTCTTGCATGCTGGTTGGGGGCCATTTTTGTCGAGTTTGCAAGGCCATGATGACGGTCTTTCTATGCAATTTGCAGTTGGTTTTGATGGAAGGATAGCACATGTAGGGTCTCTCAATTTTGCAATTACAGAAGAGTCAATTGCTGCTGCAACAAAACTTCCAATAATGGGAGATAGGTGGTTCAAGAATCATCAATTGCCGCGCTCAAGTTACAACAGGGTGTTTAAGCCCAAATTCGAGATCATTTCAGGAGCTAAAGGGTATGCTAAGGAGTGTATAAAGCTAGAATTGGTCAATCCCCTTATCATCATCACACGGTTAATTACATGTGAAGGTAGATACTCCACCTTCAAAGCTTGTCACTTTAGATTTTTGGCTCATTTTCTGTTCAATAAACCTCTAAACTTACCTTTTTATTTTCTCAAAAGATTGGAGAAAATGTCCTCTCAAGTGAGGAAAAATGTGACCAACCCCCACAATAATCTCTTCCACCATGGTTTGATCAAACTCCTCGTTCTTACCAAACTAGAGAAGCAGGGGAAAAGTTGGGATGCCTTTATCTACCAATTTGCAAATCCTCACTTGACAGTTAAGACCGGCAGGAAGCCACTTAGCCTAAAAAATATCTCTCCATCCAAGCCTCACTCTCCAAAAACTCCAAACTGCCTTGCACAAACTCCCTCTTTGTCGGAACAATACCAAAAGCTTGTTGATATTCCTACTTATTCATCGAGGAAAAAGCCCAAGAACAAAGACCAAAAGAAGCCTATTGTTGACCCCCCAATGCCTTCATTTTCTCTTGATCCTACACCTAAGAATCCCCAAGAAGTAATGCAACAAGACTTTCCCATCATTCCCACAAACAAGAGAGGAGCCAACCGATTTGGTAAGGGACATTTTCGGTAGAGTACCCAGAACATAAGAAGCAAGCCTTATGCCAAGCCTCTACCTACTTCAGATCCTATACAAGTATCCTTCGACCTTGAGAGCCCTCATAAACAACCTAGAGAAGTCTCTGCGGATGGATTAGAGCCACTAAGGTAAACAAAATCAGAACCTACCTCACCTTTCCGATCTCCCATCACACCTACTTCACCAATGCCCACTCTAGATCCTAAATTTGATAAATTGACCACATCTCTTAGAGGACCTAAGCCTTCCTTGGAGATCACTAATTCTGCCCCAACTATAGAGGAGCTACAAAGGGAAAACCATCAGCTTCTCCAACAATTAGAAGAGAGGAAAGACAATAGATGCAGACCTTCATCATGACAATGCAGTCCTTCAGTCAAAAGTTAACTCCTTTCAGTGGTTGGTCGATGGGATGACCCAATCTAACCGCATCTTAAGAGAACAATTAAAGAAACATAAGACTCAAAAGGCTAAGCCTGCACAACAAGAAGGAGAGGCTTCTAAAGCTGACCCTCCTCAGCAAGCCTAGTTCTGAGGGATGACTTCTTTTTGTTTGCAGTGGGACCTGCAAGATCGTCATTGTGGGGGTATGTTGAACCCGAGATATGATCATCTTCATGACATTATTATACACTTTTTTCCATATGTATATATGCATTTTTTATCTTTCAAAGGAGCTTTTTGAAGAATTTTATGGTAAAATGATACAATCAGCAAGAGGTACGTATAATTCGTGTTTTGTGATTTAATCAAGTTTAATTTATCATATTTTATGGTTTCCAAGAGTTAATTCACGTTTTTCTACTGTTACAGGGAAAAACACACCATGTTTCTTGGTCCGACACTTGTTCTGGCACTTGATCCAGCACTTGTTTTGGTACTTGATCCAACACTCATTTCAGCACCCAGTATTACACAAAAACACAAGGCAAGTTGGTGGTTATGGTATTGGTGGCCAGTGGTGGACAAATAGAGCACATGGGTTTTGTTTTTCATCGCCCCCTCGAGCTACTAAGCTCAAGATAACTCAATTTCAGCTGTCACAAGAGGGCGCTTATTGTGTGCTTACTTTCTTATGCATTTTCTTTCATAGGGTAGTTTCTCATTGGATATAGGTTGGCAAGTTAAAGGTAGTTTGCTTTCATCATTTGCTTAGTATGCTTAGTAGTTTACCTTTGCTTACTGTCACGAACTAGTTTTCTTTACATAGAGTTTTCATTCGCTTTCTTAGGAACTATCCATCAGTGCTTGGCCCAAAAGTACTTAGGTTACCTAGTTTCAATTTTCTTAGTAGGGTTTGTTCATTAGATAGGTTTGCTTGAGTAGATTAGCCCTAGATAGTTGCGTTCCTTAGTTAGTCTACACTCCTACCAACATTTTTGCCTTTGACATATATTTTGCTAGAACTCTAAGTTTACTTACCCCGGGTTGACAATTTAATTGAGGGTAGTTTAGTGTCTTTTTTAGTACATATAAATCACCTAACAGTCTTATCATTAGAGTGAGCCCAAATGAGAGTCTGTTTGTTCATATTCCAAAGCATTAGGCCCTTTACGATGGGTAGAGTTGAAGAGACATAGGATATTCTTGAGTCATCTTATGTTTTGTCTCTTCATTCCTTCTCATTGAGTCATTTTCTTTGAGTCAGTCATTCCCCTCATCCAACAATAGGGACATGGTATCACACATATTATATCTTCTTGAGTTATCAATTCGCGTTGAGGGAAGAGTTTTCATCATTGATTTTCCTTTTAGCAGATCATCCTGCACCAAATCCAACACATTATCTAGGGATTTTCTAGAAGTAGAGAACCTTGATGGTTGTTAGCCTCATTGGATTTTATCTCGCATTCGACAAGGCTGAGCATTATTGGGCCTTGATTGAATGATCCTTGTCATTGTTTGACTTCGAGACATTTTTTACAGTGACAACTTGTACTCATACCTTAGGGCCCATTGACATTATTGGTGGGTTTACTTCACACTTGGAAGGAGTTTACATTATTGACATCTGACTAAGTGACTCTATCCCATGTGTTGACTTCAACAAAATTGCCACAGAGAGGAGTGTAAATGGTAGGTGGTAGTATGCATATTTGGATGAGACCTTGTTCATCCAGTCAATGGGAGGCTTATATTTGTTTTGACTCCATTTCCCATTAGATAGGAATTTGGTATCACATGACATATTATAGGGCATTTCCTTATACAAATAGGTACACGGGTATATTGGTGTGTTCTTTCAATTTTCTCATAGAGAAATTTCATAGTTTTCACACACAAAGATTTGTAGGTTCTCGAGATCCCGTAGGGGGGTCTCATCTCCTTGGGTCACCATTGTTAACCCTTGGATTTTTTCCCTTGAAAATATTGAGGGTTAAGAGCCATCATGGTTATATTTGGTTGGAATTTAGACTATTGACCTAGATTGAGCATTGGTGTGAGCCAATGGTTGCTTCCCATGAAAGGAAGGTACATGACCTATGTAGTGGTGGTTTTTTCTTCAAAGATAGAGTTAGCACAATTTTCCATCAATTAGAGAGATATTTTCTATTTTCATAAGGGTTCCTACTTTTTAGGAGATAGTTTTTGGAGATTCGCATGTCAGATTTAAGCATACAAAATTGGTCCTTGCATGACTCTGAGCCCAATGATACTTTTTTCGGGTAACATGCATACACTTTATATTTTTAGCAGGTTGAGTTCCAGGGTTTAGATAAACATTATAAGATTATAGTATTGATCCTAGAGACATTTTGATTATAGTGATCCCTTTCCAGGATGACATGTGAGTAATTTTTGTTTTTAGCATATGCAGCTCGAGAGGTTAGATGGTGATTTTGATTACATTTTTTGGATTCCTTACACAAAGTCAAATCCGGTGAGCATAGTTTCACTGAATTTTGAGGACTTTCTATTTTTATCCTTGTCTATTTTTAGACATGTGACATTTGACAAGGGTCTCTAAGTCATCCTGGACATATTTGACATTTTCCTATTTTTAGAGTCGAATTGTTATTTTTAACCATTAATATTTATAGCAAGTGTGGTCATCTTGCGAGGTGACAAGTGGCAAAGTCAAATTCCAACATGTGGCACACAAATCATCAATGAGTTGGGTGAATTTCTCATGGACATATGGTACATTAATTAAATAAGTTATATGAGCACGCTTTTGAGAAAGGATGGCGTATTTCACAAGTAAAAGAGCATGAATAGGTGACTTTGCATGCAAGTTGGCATGTGTAAGTTAAGTGAATGGCCAAATCCCCTTCTCTCTTAACTCACTTCCCATTTTTCACTTTCTTTTTCCTTCATGCACCCTCTTAACTCTCTTTTCACATGTGTGCATAGTCTCCTTTCCTCCTTGCACATGTGCATTTCCTTATCTTCTTCTTGGGTGCATTAATCCCTATTATTTAGGGTGCATTCCATGTCTTCCTTCACGTGTCGTATTACTTACAAAACTCCTCCTCATTCTACATGCATAGTCTCCTCACTCACACGTTAATCCCTTTCTCAATTAACTCCACTCCCTTCCTACATGGCACACTCTCCTTTAGCATGCACCACCTCTCTCCTTATTCACGCTCTTTCCACTCCCTAAAGTCACCTATCTTCTACACATGGTGCACTCCCCTAATTATTTCCTATGCGCGTTTGTCTTTGATTCACCTCATGCACACCTTATTTTCTCTCTGTCACTTAGTTATCCTCCCATGCACTATCTTACCCTCCCATCTCTCTGTCACTTAGTTATCCTCCCATGCACACAATTCCTTGGTGGCTCAAACTGCAGTGGTTTAAACAACAATATTATATTGCAACAATATTTTAAACAGGGTTTGTTTCTAAATCTACTATTTGGATTCACATAAAAGTTTGTAACGAATATACATATGCTAATTAATTATGTGCCTTTTTTATGGATGTATCTTATT
>JZKD02S2128182.1:251471-268638 GCA_000966675.3 Picea glauca
TTTAAAAAAAACCTTAAAATTACAACCAAACAAATTAAAATTTATGTAAAAAACTTAAAAAATAAAATTTAAATGAAAAAGGTTCATAAAAATTAAAAACAAGAAACAATTTTTTTTATATAATATATAGTTTCATATATATACAACTATATATAGTTTCATATATATAAACTAAAGGCATCCACGTGACTTGGGCTAAGCCCGCGGGGGGATGAAGTGATGCCGGACATCGCCCCAACCCCTCGTGGGTCTGGCCCATGGGGGGATGTTGATATTATGGTAGTTGCAGGAGGTATTAACCTCCATTTGTGATCTCTGACAAGATTAGAATATTCCAGAAGAAAGGAAAGATTTTGATATAACCCTAGAAGAGAAGTCGGCTAAAGGAAATATTATATACTAAATAATTAGCACCCAGAATGAGAAGTCTGCCCAGACAGTCTGGCAGAAGCAGTATAAATACAAGAGGTCAGTCTTCCTTTTTAGCTAGACTTCTCATAATTGCAGAAGCACACTTGTGTGCACTGTAGAAGGCCAGATTGTGCGCAAGTCTTGGGAGAAGTTGTTGCCACCAGTTCTGAAATCTATATTCTCAGTATTTCTGGGTTGGACTCTTTGATCAGTCTTGGTTATCTTTGCCCCGTGCATTAGCCTTGGTTGGCTATTTATCTGCTATCGAAATTATTCTCTTTGTCAAGGTCGAGGTGCTCGGGGGTGGCATTAGTGCCTATTGTTGGGTGACAATATTGCTATATTGTCTATGGTTAAATGAGCACATCCAATTATCTAACAGGTTATGGGACCACACCTCCTTCATTCATTCTAACCACTGGAAGGGAGCTAAGCCATAAAGATACTAATCTCATTGAATAACTACCTCTAGGGTTTCTAGCAGGTGCAGTTACGAAAGAACTGTCGCTAGGGTTACTAGTAGGTGCAGCTGCAGAAACCCTAAAACCCTTATCTGACACCTTATGATGGAAAACCTTACTCAAGGATAATATATTCAAGTGCATCTTAGCCCAACGCACCTCCTGGCACTCTTAGAAGGCATAAACGTCAAGGTTGAAATTTTGGGTCAAAGCTTGACCAATCATGTAATGTCCCCAAGGCCGATCCCTATTGTAAATCATGTCTATGAAGTATAGAGCTTGCATTATGAATTGTAATTATGTTTTATAGGCTGGTGAGCCAAGTTTATATAAGTTGGTGGGATTATGTGTTATTAGGCTGAAGAGCCTAAGTGTTAAGGCCAGGAGCCTGCTTTTGTATATGTAATCATGCAGAACATTAATAAAAATATAAACACTGTTGTGTGTAGACCGAACACGATGAATGAGTGATGGGGGACTAAGCTTCCACAGAGTAGGTAAGGGATTGGGGGCTAGAAGGTTGGAAAGAGAGGCTAAGTGTTGAGCCTAGGGGCTTAAGTCCTTGGGAATAATATTTTAATATTATTCCAAAAGCCATGTGAAATATATGCTTTGTCCTAAGTTCCTAGAGAGGAACGCATGCTGATGAAGTGCGTGCGGCTTCATGGGTGACATGTGTCGATCCAGGAACATGCAGTAAAAAAAACTGCAAAAGTCAGCCATGGAGGTGGTCACTCCTCATGCCATCATCCTTTGCATCTGATTTAGGATACCCTCACGCAGCTCTGAGAACCAGAAAACCGAGACGTCTTCCTAAAGACCAAAACATCATCCGTCTGATTCTGTTATTGGTCTACGTCTGCCCTTGACATACCTATGCACCGTTGAGAGAACTGGTTAAGAGGGGAAAGTCGACTTGTGAGTTCCAGAACCCAGTCTATCCGCCATTGCAGAGATGAATCCGTACCCGATCTATCTGTAGGTTGTTGTTTTATGTTTTCCTGAGCGGGGTTGTGTTGTGGTTATCCTCACCGTGCGGGAATTGAGTCGGAAGGGGCTGAAGAACTGGGTTTTAAGGCCCTTAGTTGAAGGGGTAGTCTGTCAGGCCTATGAGAAGCTATTTCCAGGTGAAGGAGTCTGTTGGGAAGTGGTATTCTTCCAGAGAGAGTCCAGCACCAGCTACAGAGCTCTAAGACTTCCTGATCCGGCCTGTTGTCGAGACCCAGAGAGGGAGGTGAAGCACTGATGGACTGTGCTTGTGAAGGTGTATACTCCTGGGCGGAACAAGCATGTGGGGAATGGGAGTTTGTGAGTAGTGGGTGTAAGAAGGCATCCTAGAAAGAATCCTTCCAATTATTTTGTGCAGTTTTCCCTGTAACCTCAGCCTAGACTAGGATTCCTTGCCTTGGGTGGAGCTTAGTCCCAGCTCGGGGGTGACCCACTACTGAACATGATGAGTAGCGTGGTCTAAGGCTGGGAGATTCATGGAAGGCCTGCACGTGGTTGGTGGAATTACCACGGTTTCAAAGATAAGTATGAGCTTATGATTAATATTATGTTTTTCATGCCTGTGATGCTTATATGCATCATGTATTATGTTGTGCATATGAATTATTGTTAATGCCAGGGATTATTTATGTTAGCAGTAATATTGTCCTTACTCTGAGTTAAATGTGCTTAATATGACTTAAATGCATGTTATTAATTAATTATGAGAATGATGTTGTTCCGCATAGTAGCGTTTTCCCCGGCCAGTGGGATGATGGTCGAGGGATGTTAAAAGTCATCAGTCAACCAAAGTCATGAATGAAAAGAAAAGTCATCTACACTACTCAACACTCACAAGAATGCTTGAAGATGACACGTGGATAATTGACAATGGAGCTTCTAGGCATATGACAAGAGATCAAGCCAGACTCTCCAATCTAAATAAAAAGAAGACATCATACAAGGTAGAACTTGGAGACAAAAACACTTACCCAGTCTAAGGAATTGGTCAAGCCTTTGTCAAGTTGAAAACATGTAACAATGTTCATTTCAACCATGTCTTATATGTACCTGGTTTAGAAAAGAATCTTGTATCCATATCTTTCCTAGAATACAAATGAAACAAAATGGCTTTTGTAGATGGAAAAGTGATATCTTGGCCTAGAGACTCCAGCATAGAGAATGCTAGAGTTATTGGAACCCATGAAGGAACACTATACAGACTACTAGAACAAAATGATGAATCCCTTATACATGATGAAGTCAATCCCAATGAACTTTGGAATAGAAGGTATGCTCATATCAACTATCAAGCATTACCCTTCCTCAAAAGGATGGTTGAAGGAATACCAGAACTACAATATACACATGAAGGAATTTGCAAAGGATGTACTCTTGGTAATAATGTCAATAAACCATTCTCAAGCAACAATAATAGATCTAAGGAAATTCTAGACCTAATACATTCATATGTTTGCGGTCCGATGCGAGTCAAATATCTAGGAGTTTCCCTTTACTATGTAATCTTCATAGATGATTACTCGAGAAAGACTTGGTTATATCTATTGAAGACAAAGGATGAAGTATTCAACAAGTTTCAAGAATTCAAAGTAGATATAGAGAACCTCACAAATAAGAAAATCAATATCTTGAGAATAGATAATGGAGGAGAATATACATCCAAGGAATTTGTTGCCTTTTGCAAATCGACAGGGATTAGGAGGGAGCTAATTGTTCCTCATAATCCTCAACAAAATGGTGTAGCAGAAAGGAAGAATAGATCTATTGAAGAAATTGTGAAGGCATTATGGAACAATCAAGTTTTATCTATGTATCTATGGGGAGAAGCAGCCATGACAACAATATATGTTCAGAACAGAATTCCTCACTGCATGTTGAAAGATATGACTCCAGAAGAAGCCTTCTCAGAAAAGAAACCTAATGTGGAACACTTAAGAATCTTTGGATGCTCTGTTTACTTTCACATTCCCAAAGATAGAAGGAATAAATTAGAACCCTCAGGAAATAAGGGAATATTCATGGGATATAATTAATCATCCAAGGCCTATAGAATCTATATTATGGAACAACATAAGATTAAAGTCACAGAGACGTAAACTTCAATGAAAATATGGATTTCAAGAAATCCATAGAAGAAACTATAGAAGAAGAGGAGTATGAAGAGCCTATTGAAGAAAGCACATGTCTTCCAGAGAGTCAGAATGAAGAAACATAACAACTTGATCATTTGATGCAACCATGTGAGACCATTGATTCATACACTATACCCAAAACCAAGAAACGACTAGCTTGGTTTGAGGCTACCCTACAAGAAGCAGAGAGACTCAAGGCCCCAAGTGGGACCTTTAGAAAAATAAATAAGTCCAAGAGATTCTCCAACTATGCAACATGTATGAAAAATATTCTAGATGAAGAACCTACCACGTTTGAAGAGGCAACTCAAAAGAAACAATGGAGAGAAGCCATGACAGAAGAACACCAGTCCATCATGAAAAATGATGTATGGGAAATTGTACCTAGACCTAAAGAAAAATCAGTAGTAACTTCAAAATGGGTCTATAAGATCAAACATGCAGTAGACGGAAGCATGGACAAATATCAAGAAAGGTTTCTATCTAGAGGGTTCTCTTAGAATGAGGGAGAATACTATGATGAAACATTCGCTCATGTTGCCAGATATAATTCCATTAGAGATATTATGTCTCTTGTTGCTTCCATGAGATGGAGTTTACATCAAATGGACGTAAAAACAACTTCCATCAATGGAGAAATCGAAGAAGAAGTATACATTGAATAACCTCAAGGGTTTGAAGTACATTCCAGAGATACTCATGTTTGCAGACTAAAGAAATATTTATATGGACTCAAGAAAGCTCCAAGAGCTTGGTATGCTAGAATAGGAAACTACTTAATGAGACTTGGTTTCTCCAAAAGTCATGCAGATCCAAATCTCTACTACAAAGTCGTGAACAATGCACCTATGATTCTACTAGTATATGTCAATGATCTATTCTTGACAGGTGAAGAATCTCTCATCATCCAATGTAAAAAGAAACTAGATTTTGAGTTCGATATGAAATATCTTGGTCTCATGCATTATTACTTGGGACTAGAAGTATGGCAGAATCGTGGTGAATTATTCCTTGGACAAGGAAAGTATGCAATAAAGATTCTTCAGAATTTTGGAATGATGGATTGCAAATCCATGGACACTCCTATGACCATAGGTATAAGAAAAGTAAGAGACTCTGAATCTGATCCAGTAGACCCATCCCTATATTGACAATTGATTGGGTCATTGATGTATTTAGTAAATACTCGACTAGACATTTGCTTTTCCGTAAACACACTAATCCAGTTCTAGGTGGAACCCAAACATGAGCATTGGATAGCTGCAAAGCATGTTCTAAGATATATTTGTGGGACACTAAACGATGGTTTAATATATATTGCATCCAATGATATACAACTTCATGGATTCATAGATTTAGATTGGGCAAGAATTGCAGAAGATAGAAGGAGTACTTCGGGGATGTGTTTCAGCTTGGGCTCCGCTATGATATCTTGGGGAAGCACAAAACATAAGTCTGTCACACTTAGCACAACATAAGAATAATATATCGTAGCATGTGAATCATGTACAGAAGCAGTATGGTAGAGAAAGCTGATTTCTGGATTATTTGATCAGGTTCCAGATTCGACCATAATACACTGTGACAATCAGAGTTGTATAAGGCTATCAAAACACCTAGTGTTTCATGAATGGTTGAAACAAATTGAGATCAAATACTACTTTATTAGAGATAAAGTCCAGGAAGGAGAAGTGAAGCTCCAGTATATCCCCATAGATGAGCAGACATCAAATATCTTGACAAAGCCTCTGTCCCGAATAAAGTTTGCATACTTACGAGACAAATTGGGGATTGTGGAAATAACTCCCTTTGTTGAAAGGGAAGAGATGGCTCTCCAAGTTGGGAGGGAGCACTGACATATCATTGATTTATGGACAAACATTTTTCAGTTTTGAAAAGTGGTCTAGGATGAGAAGTTCATTTCTAGTTCGGAAAGTGGTTTGAGATTTCTGATGGATATGAATTTTCCATTTTGGAAAATGGTCTAGATCGAATGGTCATTTTCGTAATGAAAATGGTTTGATGGATTGTTGATGTACCATAGACAATGATTCCCATTGTGGCCAGTGTGGGGGAATGGTGTAGGAAAATATTTCTTCTTAACGGTCACTCTCAGTAGTGGCCAAGAAGACTGGTCCACCTGGCCGGACAATCATTCTTTCGAAGCTCACAGTTGTGACCAGTTTCGAAGAATGGTCCAATTTGGAGGTTGGTGCAGGACAATCATTTCCTTAAGAAATGGTTCGGACAGTCATTCCCTAGGGTAGATTCATTCTCTCCAAGTTTCACCTTGTTTAGTGCCGGAAGGATGGCCCAGATAGGTGAATGGTCCATGTTCAACAATCAGGGACAAGAATTCCCTAGGGAAGACTCATTCTCTCTAGGTTTCACTTTGTTTAGTGTCAAAAGAATGGCCTAGATAGGTGAATGGTCCAGGCTCAGAAATTAGGACACTTTTTCTTCCTTTCTTGAGAAGAATAGTCTAGATAGCCCATCGTTGATGGTTTACTCTCTGAGGGCAGATACTCTTCCATATCTCACAGATGTGAGTGGAAGAATGGCTCAAATGACTCAGTTTATATCATGATATTTTTTTTGTGCAGGTCAATATTAGATGATATGATTGCTATGGAGACTATATGTCTCTACACAGTAGAAGTATGTTGTTGTGGTGGATATGTTCCACTGGTTGTGACTATGTGTCACAAATTAAGTAGTTGTGTACTACTATGGATAGACACAGTCGTTTTCTATCAGTTGACATTGTACTAGTTGTCATGGAGATTATCCAGTTGGATAATAATTGCGGTGCTCGTGATTTAATTAGCCTATGTGGCTATTATGATGCTATCAGTTGAATGGTCTGATTGTGCCCAATACCATTATCCGTTATACCTCCCTATCTAGGAGGAAGTGTTGATATTATGGTAGCTGCGGGAGGTATTAACCTCCATTTGTGATCTATGATAAGATTAGAATATTCCAGAAGCAAGAAAAGATTTTGATATAACCCTAGAAGAGAAGTCGACTAAAGGAAATATTATATATTAAATAATTAGAACCCAGAATGAGAAGTCAACCAAGGCAGTCGGGCAGAAGCAGTATAAATACAGGAGGCAAGTATTCATTTTTAACCAGACTTCTCAGAATTGCAGAAGCACACTTGTGCACACTACATAAGGCCAGTTTGTGTGCAAGTCTTGGGAGAAGTTGTTGCCTCCAGTTCTGAAATCTATGTTCTCGGTCTTTCTGGGTTGGACTCTCTTATCAGTATTGGTTATCTTTGCTTGATGCAATAGCCTTGGTTATATATTGATCTTCTGTAACAACCTATTTTCCCCAGTCTATAAATATAACTATATGGGTCAAGGAACTATGGCAAACTTAAAAGTGTGAATGTTTGATTTGATGGACCTTGTGTAGAAGGTCGATGAATGTAAATTCTGATTAAGTTATGAATATGCATTCATTCCCTTGAGAACCTATATGTCTTCTTGATTTTCCCATACGTCCATGTTTAATCACTCAAAGGATCTCTCCTAGGGAGCTACATCACCATTCCTGAGTCGGAGAAAGCCTCTTGGCATAGTTACCATCGTGGTGAACCCACAAGTTACCTTGCCTTGACTTAGAGCATAAAACCCTGCAAGTTGGGAAGGTGTTCCATTCAGATCATTAGTCTAGGAACCCTGGCGATTGAAGCTCCGATATGTCTAATTGTTGTGAGCCATCGATCGACGTCAATAAGTGACAAAGCATTGAAGAACTAGAGCAGAGGAACACCAGGCAGGCTAGAAGAATTTCCTTTTAGGAAATCCTTTGAACTGAGTTATCGAAATCGCCCAACACAAGGAGTGTGTGGGAAATCGAAATCCTCTAAGGATCAATATCATAAGGGATAACAATTATCATAAGTGTTGAAGAGATCCAAGAGTAAAACTTGTAGGAGGAGCAAAGGTTTAAAAAATTTGAAGACTGATAAGAGCGACAGTGGTCATTGGATCACAGTGAAAATGATCGACATCCATCATATCTGAGGAAGGTGCATGAGTCTTAAACGTTCACTTGCATGGGAGAGAGAACATGTCAAGGTTTGAGACTCGAAGTTTCCGAAGCTCGAAGTGACAGAAACCCAAAGTAGAATCTCAGTCGTCTGATCGCAGGAATAGATATGAGATTTCATATTGTTCAGGTTAAACTTCAAGCGTCAGATCACCAGAGTGGATATGAACCATCAAATACCGTGAGTCCGGAAGGAGGCAAGTTTGAAACTTGAGATTCCCAAAGCATGGAAAGCCAAAGGGATGGAGAAAATCTAGACCGTTGGATCCAAGAGGACATGTGTCGACATGTCTAAAGATCCATAGGAAGGAGAAGGTCGAAGAGTTGAAACACCCAAAGCCTAAAGAGCCGTGAGCCGTCGATTGGCATGGGGACACTTGTCAACATAGCGAGAGCTCTGAGAATATTTTAGTGGGGTTTTTAGTTTGAGAACTAAGATTTATGAACCCCGAAGGCCCAAAGACCCGAAGTGAACCTGGACCGACAGATATAAGGGAGATGTGGCGTGAATCCTTGAACTTCAGGTAAAGTCTAGAAATGATTCATAGTCGTTGGATTTGAAGGACACATGGTGCATATTTGTGAGATCCGGGTGAAGACCTGAAGTAATCCTTGGTCATCAGATCAGGAGGACATGCATCAGAGGATTGTAGTCTTTCGATAAAATTCATTAGGGAGAAGGTTTGATATTTAAGATCTCATAAGTACAAAACTAAAAGGAGATATTGACCATCGATCGAGAAGAGGGTTGGAGGACCGTTGATTTGGGTTAAATGATCAAACACCCAAAATGGAAGAAAGACCATTGATCGAGAAGGATAGGTGTCTGCAAATCATCAACTCCAGAAGTTTGAAGTATGGAAGAAGTAGGGTTTGATATTTCAAAACCCCAAAGTCTGGAATTGTGAAGAGATCATAGTCGTTGATCTAGGAGGGAAAAATCTGATCCGTAGATTTGAGAGGAACAAATCTGAACCGTCAATTCAGATAGTATCATCAAGATTGCAATATCAACGATCTCGTAGCATTGCGGGGACAAGATTTGCGCGGAGTTTAAAATATCGAGGGCGGGCTACAATTCAAACCTTGGTTTCGTCAGGAGGACACGTGGAGAATTGAGGAGGATTATGGGCCCAAAAGTAGTTTGAACCCAAACCTCTTGTGGTCGCGCCCACAATCGTGTGGTCATCGCCAAGGTTACATCCAAGGAGAGGAAAAGAGAAAGGGGGCTAATGCCAACTCCAAGACTTTGCTGAAGCGCGAAGGAGAAGGTCACGGGTATCATAAGACCTGCAACAAAGGCCAAAAGGGCCTATGTCTGATTTAGAGGTGAGACTATCATGGTCTCAAAGTATCGTTTGATTTAGACTCGAAGAATCTTGACCAGAGGCTCGGGATGAGTCCTGGACTCTCCAAATTAGAACCCGTAGAGAGAAATAGGATTTGTTCTTGTAAGGAGGACAATATTTTTTTATTTTTCCTTTCCCCAACATGGGTGTGTTACAAATTCATATCAGATAATGGTTACAACACTTGGCCTGCTTGGTCTCATGGACAAGTCGCTTAAAAACTCTATTTGGAGTACTTTTAAAAGAATGACACTCTACCTCACTTCTTTCTTAAAAAGTTTTATTAAAATTGTTATTAAAGAAAAGAATGAAACTTTCTACTAAGTGTATGCAATTAAAAAATTGAACCGTGTATTGTTCATGAACTGATAGACTGTTAGATTAAAATAAGTTTTTTTGTCAACACTCGAGCAGTCAGTAAATCATGGGAAAAAACTCCAAGACTAAAGGATGGTGACGTGTCATGAAGTGGGGGATGGCTCCCACAACAAAGACGAAGAATCTGGCGAAAGGAGAGAGGTGGAAACCCCTCTGGATCTGGATGAAACTGTAAGGAGCCTCAGGGTAGAGTTACAGAGTTTCAAGGCTAACAACGAGAGATTGATAAAGGAGAAAGAGAAACAAACAGAAATTAACACAATCTTGCTACAAATCTTATCTGACATACAAAGGCAACTGTAGCATGAACCTGCAACTAGTCATGTGGACCGACGACACAAGAAGAGAAGTCAGAGTCCACCTAAGATTAGAAAACATGACTCCATAAGTGACCCCACTGGGAGAAGTACTGCGAAGAAGGTCCAACCTGGAGGCAGGGGACACTCATCAGGAGATTCCTCTAGAAAGGAAGATGACAATTCTGAAGGATCTTCTAGTAGCAGGGCCAGCTCCCATTCTCAAATGAAAGGAAAGAAGTAGAAGCGTTCCAAAACCCATGGTCCTGAAGAGTTCAAGAAAGCCAAACCACCCTCTTTTGATGGCGATATTAAGAAGGGAGAAGAGGCGGAAGCTTGGCTTCTTGGTGTAAAGAAGTATTTCAGAGTTCATGACTACTCTGAAAACTTGAAGGCTCGAATAACCATCTTCAACCTGAATGGAAAGGATTCCATATGGTGGGAAGCCCTTAGGAATGTGAAAGGAGTCTATGAGAAGGACTTGTCATGGAAATAGTTTGAGAAATACTTTAGGAAGTAGTATCTGTCAGAAAAATACATGGATGGGAAAACTAAGGAATTATATGAGCTCAGGCTGGGGCAGCTCAACATAGATGAATTTCTCAATAAATTCCTTGAACTACTGAGGTAGGTACCTTACATAAAAGATGAAAAAGAAAAAATGAAACGGTTCGTTAGTGGGTTACCTCAGGCCTACTGGGATAGGATTGATTTCGACGTGCCAAAGACCTTAGAAGAAGCTATCTGGAAGGTGAGGTACTGTTATGAACAACGTCGGATTAAGACAAGACCCCACGAAGACTAGAAGAAGAGGAGTAGTTCACGATTCCAAAAGAAGGGGTTTAAATCCTCAAGATTTAAGAACTATGAAAAATATTCTAGAAGGAGCCTTCCTACTAGAAGTATATATCAACAAAATTTCCCCTCTCAAAGTGGAAATAAACCTTTTAAGACAATCCCAACAAAGACCGATAACCTAAAGAAGGAACCCTTAAAATGTTGGGGTTGTGGAGAGGATCATAAATTGAGGGACTACCCACACCGACAATAGAATAGTAAGAGGTTCTACAATATCCAAGAGGATACCACCATCAAGGATGTGGCTACGAGCATGCCACAAATCTATGTAGCCTTGGAAAATAATCAAGCCGACCACCAAGCTTCAGTAGTGGAGGTGGAAGGTATGATCACCAACCAACTAGTTTCTATTTTAATTGACCTAGGTTCTAATTTGAGTTATGTGGTCCCTTAGACTATTGATAAGTGTAAACTGCAACCAATTAGACATGTTAATCCATGGTTGGTGCAATTAGCCACTAGGACCAAAAGAAAAGTGACAGAGGTCATACCAGCCTGTCAACTCATCATGGGTGGAATTCCCACCCAAGCGACCCTTAACATACTTTCCCTGGGATCCTATGACCTGTTGATTGGTATGGATTGGTTGGATGCATACAAAACTAAATTGGACTGTTATCATAAAAATTTAGAATGTGTAAATGAAGAAGGGAGAAAGACAACCCTCCAAGGGATTCAGAAGCCTGTCTCAGTGAGGAAAATATCAACCCATCAAATGAAAAAGTATTGCAGAAAGGGGTGCTCCTTATATGTTGTACAAGTGTTGGACTCTGTTTAGGATGACAAACCAAACCTAGAGGACCATCCCATATTAAGAGAATACAATGACGTGTCTTAGAAGAAGTACTAGGTCTACCTCTGAGAAGGGATATTGACTTCTCGATAGAACTTACACCAGGAGTGGTACCAACATCTAGAACGCCATATAGGATGAGCACGCCAGAGCTGGTTGAGCTCAAGCTATAGATAAAGGAGATGATGGACAAAGGCTACATATGACCCAGTGTATCCCTGTGGGGAGTTCCCATCTTGTTTGTGAAAAAGAAAGATGGCACACTCCGACTGTGCATAGATTACAGACAACTCAATAAGACAACCATAAAGAACAAGTACCCCTTACCAAGAATCGATGACTTGTTCGACCAATTGGGAGGTGCTTCCATCTTCTCGAAGATCGAATTAAGGTATGGATACTACCAAGTCTGGATTAAGGATGAAGACATCCATAAAACAACCTTCATAACAAGGTATGGTCACTATGAATTCGTGGTGGTGCCATCTGGGTTAACCAATGCCCCCGCCACTTTTATGTGCTTGATGAATAATGTACTCAACAAATTCTTGGAAAAATTTGTATTGGTTTTCATTGATGATATCCTAATATACTCCAAGAACAGGGAGGAGCATGAAGAACATCTTAGACTCATACTTCAAGTACTAAGAGAGCATCATCTCTACGCTAATTTTATCAAGTGCGACTTCTTTCAAAAGCAAGTCCATTACTTATGCCATGTCATTTCTAAGGAAGGGGTGGTAGTGGACCCCAATAATATAAGATCTATTATGGAATGGCCTACCCTGAAGGATGTATCAGATATCATATTCTTCATGGGCCTGGAAGGATACTATAGAAGGTTCATAAAAGGATTTTCTAAGATTGGTTGTCCAATCATTGCCCTTCAGAAAAAGCGAATCAAATTCATTTGGACCTCAAAATGTGAAGAAATATTTCAGGAACTAAAATACCTCCTGACCCATGCACCCGTGCTGAATATTGCAGACCTGGATAATGATTTCCTCGTGTGTATAGATGCCTGCAACGAAGGACTCAAAGGATTCCTTATGCAAGAGGGACGTGTAATTTCCTACGTGTCTTGGAAATTAAATGAGCATTAGATCAATTATGTGACCCATGACCTAGAGTTGGCTTCCATAGTACATGCTTTAAAAATGTGGAGGCACTACCTCATGGGAAGGATATTTGTGCTTATGACAGACCATTGTGGATTGAGGCACCTATTTGATCAACCAAATCTCAATGCGAGGCAAGCTAGGTGGATGTCTCTTCTTAGTGAGTTTGATTTCGAAATCAAACACATCAAAGGAAAGGAAAATAGGGTGGTCTATGCCCTTAGCAGAAGTTCAAAAATGATTCATCTGGTAGTAGTAAGCACCTATGAAATGGATATCAGGGAAATAGTCAGAAATGCACAAGAGACAAATGCATTCTTCAATACCGTGACCTGATACCTAAGACAATAGCCTACAGGGATGAAGTATGAAGGCTACCAGATGCTCGAGGGAGGGCTGATGACTTACAGAAACAGATTTTATATTCCCAACTATGACGACTTGAAAAGGTTCATAATGGATGAACTACATAAGAAACCATATACTGGTAACCCATGATATCAAAAGATGATCACGACCACTAGGAAAAATTCTATTGGCCTGGGTTAAAGAAAGACATAGCTAACTATCTAGCTAAGTGCCTAGAATGTCAGCAAGTTAAGGCAGAACACCGACATCCAGCATCATTATTAAATCCCCTACCGATCCTAGAATGGAAATGGGAAACCATCTCCATGGATTTCATCACCGGATTACCAAATTCGACGAAGAAAATGATGCCATCATGGTCGTGGTGGAAAAACTAAGTAAGTATGCTCATTTCATTCCTGTCAAATCAAATTGCAAGGCCATAGATATTGCCAACATCTTCATGAAGGAGATATTTAGACTCCATGGCATGCCCAAGGAAATTGTATCTAACCGAGATACCAAGTTTACTTCGAACTTTTGGAAATCCCTAATGGCCGGTTTGGAGGAAAAAATGTTATTCAACACAACTTATCACCCCCGAACTGATGGACAGACAAAAAGAGTGAACCAAATAGTAGAAGACATGCTAAGGATGCATGTAATGCATCAACCTAAGAAGTGGGAAGACTACCTATCATTGGTAGAGTTTTCCTACAACAATGGTTATAATGAATCCTTGAAGATGAGCCCTTTTGAAGTCCTCTATGGTAGACAATGAAATATTCCAATAAGATGGAGCAATCCAGTGGACAGAATTACAATCGGACCTGACATGCTAAAATAAATGGAACAACAAGTGGTTCAGGTAAGACAAAATCTGAAGATTGCTCAGGATAGACAGAAAAGTTACGTCGACAGAAAGAGAACTCCCAGAGAGTTCAAGACCGGAGACCATGTCTATCTCAGAGTTAGACCCAGGAAGAGTTCCCTAAGAATAGGAGCCTATGCCAAGTTGGCACCTCGATATTGTGGACACTTTGAAGTCTTAAATAGAGTGGGGCCTGTAGCCTATAGCCTAGAACTTCCTCCCACAGTAGAGGCACATAATTTTTTTCATGTTTCATTACTGAAGAAATATGTACATCATGTTAATCATATAATTGAATGATCTATATTCCAGGTGGAGTCGGAGGGAGAATTCTTGCCAGAACCCCAATGCATATTAGACAGGAAGGAAACCTCACTCAGGAACTGAACCATTCCATAGTTCAAGGTGCAATGGAAACACTTTGGCCCAGATGAGACTACATGGGAAATGGAAGATGCCATGAGACAGGCATATCCAATTTTGTTTCATTCTGTACATACATATCACATTGATAGATAGAACATTGAGGACGATGATTCCTTTAAGGGGGAGGGAATTGTAACAACCTATTTCCCCTAGTCTATAAATATAACTATATGGGCCGAGGAACTATGGAAAACTTAAAAGTGTGAATGTTTGATTTAATGGACCTTGTGTAGAAGGTCGATGAATTTAAATTTTGATTAAGTTATGAATATGCGTTCATTCCCTTGAGAACCTATATGTCTTCTTGATTTTCCCATACGCCCATGTTTAGTCACTTAAAGGAACTCTCCCAGGGAGCTACATCACTGTTCCAGAGTCAGAGCAAGCCTCTTGTCATAGTTACTATCGTGTTGAACCCACAAGTTACCTTTCCTTGACTTAGGGCTTAAAGCCCTAGAAGTTGGGAAGGTGTTCCCTTCAGACCAATAGTCTAGGAACCCTAGATCTTGAAGCTTCAAGATGTCTAATTGTTGAGAGTCATCAATTAGCGTCAAGAAGTGACCAAGCATAGAATAACTAGAGCCGAGGAATGCCAAGAGGGCGAGAAGAATTTCCTTTTAGGAAATCCTTCGAACTGAGTTATCGAAATCCCCGAACAAAAGGAGTGCGTGGGAAATCAAAATCCTTTAAGGATCAATCTCAGAAGGGATATCACTTATCATAAGTGTTGACAAGATCCAAGAGTAGGAATCATAGAAGGAGAAAAGGTTTAAAAGCTTTGAAGATTGATAGGAATGACAACGGTCGTTGGATCACATCGAAAAGGATCGACAGTCGTCAAGTCTGAGGAAGGTGCACGAGTCTTAACATTCGCATGCATAGGAGAGAGAACCTGTCAAGGTTTGAGACTCAAAGTTTTCAAAGCCCAAAGAGACAAAAACCTGAAGTAGAATCTTAGTCGTTCGATCGCAGGAATAGATCTAAGTCATCAGATTGTTCGGGGTAAAATTCAAGCATCGGATCACCAGAGTGGATTTGAACCATCAGATACCATGAGTCTGGGAGGAGGCAAGTTTGAAACTTGATATTCCCGAAGCGCGGAAAGCTAAAAGGCTAGAGATAATATGGACCATTGGATCCAGGAGGACAAGTGTCGACAGGTTGGAAGATCCAGAGGAAGGTGAAGGTTGAAGTGTTGAAACACCCGAAGCCTGAAGAGCTGAAGAGTCATGAGTCGTCGATTGGCATGGGGACACTTGTCAATAGATCGAGAGCTTCAAGAATATTGTAGCGGGGTTTTCATTTTGAGAACTGATATTTCTGAACCTCAAAGGCTCGAAGACCCGAAGTGAACCTGGACTGATAGATCTAAGGGAGACGTGGCGTGAATCCATGAATCCGTGGATCGACATATCTAAGGCCCGAAGTGATTCGTAGTCATTGGATTCTGAGGACACGTGGGGAAAATATGTGAGCTCTGGGTGAAGATCCGAAGTAATCCTTGATCATCATATCAGGAGGACACGCCTCGGAGGATTGTAGCCTTCAGATAAAAGTCATTGGGGAGAAGGTTTGAGATCTCAGATCTCAGAAGTATGAAACTCGAAGGAGATCTCAACCGTCAATCAATAAGAGGGTTGGAGGACCATTGATTTGGGTTAAATGGTCAAACACCCGAAGTGGAAGAAATACCATTGATCGAGTAGGACAAGTGTCTACAGATTGTCAGCTCCAGAAGTTTGAAGTATGAAAGAATCAGGGTTTGAGATTTCAAAACCCCGAAGTCTGGAATTGCGAAGAGATCACAATCATTGATCTAGGAGGGATAGATCTGGTCCATAGATTTGAGAGGCGCAAATATGAACTGTCGATTTAGACAATATCGTTAAGATCGCGAGATCAATAATCCCATAGCATTGCAGGGACAAGAGTTGCGTGAAGTTTAAAATATCGAGGGTGATCTGCAATTCAAACTGTGGTTTCATTAGGAGGACACGTGGAGACTTGAGGAGGATTACAAGGCCAAAAGAAATTTGACCCCAAACCACTTGTGGTCACACTCGCAAACACCTGGTGATCACCAAGGTCACATCCGAGGAGAGGCCAAGAGAAAAGGGGCTAACACCAACTTCTATACTTCACTAAAGCGCGAAGGAGAAGGTCACGGGTATCATAAGACCTGCAACAGAGGTTGGAAGGGCCTATGTCTAATTTAGAGGTGAGACTATCATGGTCTCAAAGTCTCGTTTGATTTAGACTTGGAGAATATTGACCGGAGGCTCAGGCTGAGTCCTGGACTCTCCAAATTAGAACCCATAGAAAGGAAGAGGATTTGTTCCTGTAAGGAGGACGATTTTTTATTTATTTTTCCTTGCCCCATCGTGGGTGTGTTATATCTGCTACCAGAATTCTTCTCTCTGTCAAGGTCAAGGTGCTCGGGGGTGGCATTAGTGCCTATGGTTGGGTGATAATATTGTTATATTTTCTATGGTTAAACAAGAACATCCGATATTCTAACAGGGGATGGGGAGATGTCTAACATCACTCCAACCCCCCTGAGGGACTGGCCCAGGTCGTGTGGGGTGCCCAAGAGACCTAGTCCAGTTCCGTGAGGGGGTTGGGGTGATGCCTGACCAGGCTCGTGGGGGGAGCCCAC
>JZKD02S2128182.1:273377-292091 GCA_000966675.3 Picea glauca
GAGAAAAATCCACAAAATTAAAATAATATATAAAAAACTAAGAAAAAATGGGAAAATTAAAAAAATAGAGTAAAAAACCAAATTTAAAAAAAAACTTTAAAAAGGTAAAAAGAACCAAGAAACTCCTTTTTGAGACTCTTGTTACGCCTATTGCTCTTTATGGATGTGAAGTCTTGAGATTTAGTATCTCTCGTGAATCTTGGATAAAGATAGAGCAAATACGAAGAATTTTGTAACATATAATATCAAAATTAAAGGAAATACGCCCTATCCCATCCTCCTCTTAGAGGAAATCCTTTCCCCCATTGAGAGCACGACTATGACTATATACCTAATGTATAAGAAAAATTTAAACGACATGGAAGACACAAGGCTTCTTAAAATTGCTCCAAAATCCAATGATAACCACCATCGACTCAAGCAAGGATGGCATAAATACGCCCAGTCTTGGATAAACTATTGGGGAATCACGGAAGATACCATTTTGCATAATAAGGATACTATTAAAAATATCATGAAATCAAAATTTAAGAATAAAATGTGGTGCGTTAAAGAGTTAGAGGAAAAACAAATTAAGGTATTATAAGGATGTAATCAACCCTAATCTAGAAGATCAAAATTATCTCTTTGTTTTGACAAGTGTAAAGAAAAAAAATAAGCATTGTTAAGATACGAACAAATTCTTAGGAGCTCCATATTGAAACTGGGCATTGGTCAATTCCTAAAACACCATGGGATGAAAGAGTGTGTCACCTTTGTGACACTAAGAAGGTTGAAGATGAAAAATACTTTCCCTTAGATTGTCCAACCTATACCCAGATTAGATATCAATTTCAAAATATTTTTCACACTACCAACCTTCCTAACCTTTTAACTCAACAAAACTATGGTGATCTTAGAAAGCTTCTCTTAATGTTTTTCGAGAACTAAAACAAAATTCTAAAGAATTGTAAGTAATCCCTTACCCTCTTAAGGTTTGATAGACAAATTTGGTCTTAGTGGATGTTAATCATCATCATCACACACACACACACACATATAGATATATGCATGATGATGATGATGATTGACGTCCACTGAGACTGTAACACACCCAACGCCCTAAGTACCCATTTTAGAAATGGGGTATTAAAATTCATTTTTCCTCAATCATCTTGATACCTCATCTCAAGGGTACCATTGTATTCTTCTCATCAATAAATTTCCAACAACTTTCACCATACTCCAAACCGAGCTATGGGTCAAAATTTATGTCCTTCCAAATTTCCCAGGATTTCATTGGCCAAAGTCTCCTCATCACCATGTGGCTCCTGTCACATGTCGTATGACATGGTGTAGACATGGAATCCAGCACTTGGCCCTTCAGCTTCCTCAATATCAAATCCTTGTCCCTTCTCCAAATCAACGAATCTGATTCATTCGAGCCTCTTCTATTTGGAGTACAACTTCCGTGGAGTGATATTCCACTCCAATGTCACACTTTGACCATACATACTCCACCAGATCTCAGGACTCTTAGAGTTAGTCCATCAATGGATCTGAACACATTAGTGTCTCTACCTACATGATGGTTATCTTCAAATACTATTACCATTTTCTCCTCAACCATGTGGGACCCATAGAGATTGATGGAAGAGATCACATATCATCTATTCACTAATCAACGACTGTGATCACCTCTCAGAGTCCATCATGTTGGAGTTCCTTATAGACATTGCAACAAATAAAAGGCTGTCTTTTTGTCTCATCCCTCTTTGATCAATGGATCAAATTTTTCATCATATTTTCACCTACATGTGCCAACCCTCTTGACACGTGATGCCATCTCTACATGATGTGTGGCACTATATCCATCTAACACATGGCACTCATATTTCCCTAGAAGTTCACCTACGCTGCCAAATCATTGTGACATGTGGCACCATCCATGACGTACTCTTGAGCCTTCAACTAAGGATTTAAATTCCATATTGTCTACTGGATCCTTTGGCCTTGCCAGATCTACAGTCCAGATTTCATCTCAGAGTTTCCCCGATCCCGACAAATCAACGGTCATGATTTTCATCTCAGAACCCCTTTGATATTAACAAATCAACAATCATATTAAACCTCATATCTCCTCTATCATACTATATCTCTGTGACTCACTCTGAAAATAACTATATGATGAACGGTTAGGATCTCTTCAATGGAGATCTAACAATAAGGATTAAGACACCTATCCTCAGGTATGAAACTGACGGGGCTTGTATTTGGCCTACCCTACAAATTACAAATTGACATGTGTCCACTTATGTACACACACTAGTTTCCACCTGTCCAGACACGTGGCCCTGCCACCTGGTCATGACATGTAGCACTCCTAATCCATTACAAGATCTTTCCTAAAAAATGATTCTTCTTTACATGTGGCACAAGGCCCACGTGACATGTGGAACAATATCTATATTCCACATGGATCAATTATAATGTAACACATCAATTTTAGGTGTACGGTCCTCCTCCACTCACAGGATTAAAGCGCAAATCCAATGGCCACAATTATTTTTTTATGCCAAGATTGGTGGATGATATTTAATCTTCCCACTCACAAATCTATGGTCACTATTTCTCCTCAAATCCCTCCCATTGGATTACTTTAACTGAGGTTACTTCGACGACTCCACTGTGATTGATGGTTCATATCTTTTGTCCCATATATGACTAATCCAATGGTTTTGGTCCTCCCTCGGGATACCTCCCGTCGGATTTTTCAGGTTAGAAACTCACCCTAACGAACATCTCTCTGATGAACAGATGAGATCTCTCAATGCTTAGATCTAATGGCTAAGGTTCAAGTAGAGTTTTCAAGTTCCTTCTCACCTAATGGGATCTGCACTTGGCCCATCAGCAAATCGACTATCTCCACACATCATCCTAAGGGACATACAAGCTTCCATGCTGGTATAACACGTCCTCATGATGTCATCATACTATTTTTTCCCCTCCTTGGGATGGATCATAGATCTAATGGCTAAGGTCTCTCCTCGTACTCTAACTATTCAATGATCAAGATAACTCTTCAAAGTCCCTCACCAAATCCACACTTTCATATTATGACTACCTAACCTCTGATAAATGGTGGATATCTCTCCACCAATAGATCCTATGCTCAAAATGTAGAGCGCTCAGTCAAGTCCTGACCTCGACAGGGACCCACTCCCAATTCCTTCAACCAACTACAAGATACCATGCATGATTTTTTGGGTACATAGGTGCTCCCCATCAGCATGACATCAACAACATGTCACCTTCCTTCTTAACCTGGCTTAGATGAGACCCTATGAAGATATATTACTGTGATCTAATCACCACACTGACTTCGATGGCTATGATTACTATGGGTCTTCTATGTCATCAGACCCAAATAATAACCACCACAACATATCTAATGGTCTAGATTCTACCATATCCACCCTACAATTGATCAATGAATCTTTTTGACTCAGAGTTCACCCTTTCTAGGAAGTATAGCCTAGTCTGGTAAAGGGCCATGATCTACTTGTTACGTCAGATCGACGACTACAATTCATTCTAGCTCAAAACACAGGATTTATAAGGGTTAATAATATGAAATTAAAGACTTGGCCAAATGCAAGGATCCTTCAGAAGTTTCTTTACTCGTTTAACAGTATGATTTGGAGACTTCTCCATTTAAGGTTACTCCAAGCTAATCCATTAGTTTACATGCCTATTTTCTTTTCCTAGACAACAT
This sequence comes from Picea glauca, assembly GCA_000966675.3. Lineage (NCBI taxonomy): Eukaryota > Viridiplantae > Streptophyta > Pinopsida > Pinales > Pinaceae > Picea > Picea glauca. The sequence continues at coordinate 277,132 of JZKD02S2128182.1, forward strand.
ATTGTCATAGATTACCTACTGCACACACAGGACGTACAACTACACATTTATCTCCCTTACTTTATAGTGATATAAAGTTATCATATTCAAATGTGCAAAGGAAGCATATTCCCATATATATATCTGTGTTTACATTATTACAAAAGATACAAATGAAATAAAGTATTCGTCTAATAAACAGACTTACTCGACATAATAGACATTGTGGATAATGTAGGGATTCATTTCAGATATACAGACATATCTATCTATGAAGCATCCACAAGAAACAACCATTCATATTGTTCTGAAATTACTCAAGTGCACATTCTTGAAATAAGAACAACTGGTCCATTCATCAAACAAACTTACACATCCATGAATACAATCATAGGCACTAGTCTAGTCATTGTACTTAACACATAGAACATAAGGTTTACTTATTTGTTACAATTGGTGACCAACCAACTGACCATGGGTGTTCTCCTTTCCACACAACCATAGGGTCTACTCGCTCAATCACCTTGGCAGTAGGCCACCCACGTACAAAGCCATGATACCCACAAGGAATTCTCTCTCAAGTTCTCAAGGAAATATGGTAAGGGTTTCCTCATTCTCATCAACCCAATCCTCATTGAGGTTTATCATATTCCCTCCTAGTGTCAATCCCGCAGCCTCTTAGCTCAGAGTGGGGACCTCAACTCTCTGATCAGTCCTGCGACCACTCGAAATATTTCTCTTTGATTCCTATATTTTTTTCTGCATACCTCTCCCCTTGCACACATGCCTCCTCTGCATGAAACCCCCCCTTGGGAAGGTTCTCGACCTGTCCCCTCTTTCTTGTGTCAGAAGACTCATGGGGTCAATCTAGAAAAACAAGGTGAAATTACCATCCCCTCCATTAGTTCTTCGTACTTGTATTCATTGAGGGTGGCTGGTTATTCAACTACCAACCTCTCCTTATTAACTATTTTGCTTCATCTGCAAGATAGATGAATCATAATTATTTAATCTATATCATTCATCAAGGTGGTTTGGGATGATCACTACACATGAATCATGTCTCCATGTTCCCTCACTCTTTTCTCTAGCGGTATCATGGCCAATAATTTTAAGGATTCACCCCATAGTGTGCATGGTCCCATTTAATAGATGAAAAAAATTTAAAGACTCCACCAAGTCCTTCACATGAGCTATCAAAGTCTCCCCTTCCTTGCGGTCACTCAGCTTTCAGACTTATGCTCAAGCATCCCCTTCTTTTATATATAGTCCCTCAGATGATTCTTCTTTTATTCCTAGGTTTTCTCTCACAAGAATAATTTTAGAGACTTCACTTAGTATTACAACTGAGGCGTCCCCCCCAAGCTTGCTCTGTCGAGGTGTCCCTATGGATTGCTTTGTTGAAATCTCCCTTTCGGCCCGTGATACCACAACACAACATTTTTATGGAAATCATGACTTATCATAGAGTTCTTTTGTCATAATAGTGGCCCTCTTCCATGATTTCCTATTTGACAACCACAATCTATCCTCCTGCTATGGGGGAAAATCCCCCTAATTTGGGTCTAGCGACTAGGCAGATCCTTGAAACCTTAAAAGATAGAAATGCTTCTATTCTAACCCAAATCAAACAAAAACCTAATGATAGTTAAGGGAAGGGAGAAAATACTGAAATGTGTACCTTGAGTCCTTTCGTTTCTTTTAGATCCCTTCTTGTTGCTATATGTTCCAAAATTGTAGGCCTCCTCCCAAAGCTAGCCTGAAGAAAATTCATAGAAAAAACTATGAAGCATATGCATAACTACTAATATCATCTAAAGGGTTAGATATTAATACAAAACATTCATAAACATAAACATAAATACATAAATATCTGGGACAAGAAGTTTCTCTTTTATTGATAACAAGATTAGAAGTTACAACCTAAATCTTGTCGACGTTGCTCCACGAACCTTGCCTGGGTTCCTCTACTTTGACTCCAAGTGAACTATTCCCAATATGTTATCCTCACAACCAACATTCCAATATAGGGTAAAAGGATGTATTTTATAAAGGAGGATGACTGGAAGGGAATGTTGAGGATGAAATTGAGAGCAGGATGCAAAAGGCTTGGAATGCAAGGGAGAAAATTTGGCAGAGTTTTCTTGCCTCTTCTTTCATATATCCAAATGACCCCCCTAGGGATCCTTTTATATGGAAAAAATATGGTTAATTAGTTGTCATAAGGGTTATGGGAGGTAAGATGGTTTTTCAACCTGACATAGCCCGTAAACTTGTCCTAAAAGCATGGAACTTATTAATTTTTGCAACTTTTTAGAGTATATGCGGGTTGTTAGGCATGAAACTAGCATATGTACGCAAGCTACATATGTAGCGGGCACGTACACCATGAATTTTTTTTTTTTTAAGAGGAACCTCAGGAAAAGTGCTTGGTGGATGTGTAAGTAGGTAGGACAAAGTAAAAAATACATGATAGTGTCATTTTGAGCTATAACAGATGCCCCCTAATGTGTGAGGTCAGAAGAGCAACTGATGGTTGAAATACATTATAACATATTTAATAAAATGGGAATGCATCGATTCAAGTGATCCCATATGAGTATTCATGAGCATGTCATCTACAAAAGAATAATAATAATCACCGAGGTGGGAATACACATGCTCGGGAAAAACTAAGCATGGATTCCAATCAAGTACACTACATATCCATGTCATATATAGTAATCATGGCCACATGACTAATGTGTATGCCAACATAGATTGTAGCTCATCAGAAGATATACAAATACAATGAATCTTCAGGAGGCATCAATGCCTGTAGCTGGATATGATAGCTTCAGTAACATGAGCAATATCTTCAAGATCTTCATAACTCAAGTAGGAATATAATAGGAGTGTAAAACTCACTATCCTGAGGTCTTTGAAAATAAGTCATATAAATACTAGAGGATGTTGATTATCAGGAACAAAACTTCATTGATTCTAAATGTACACTTGACAACACTCTCGAGATGGTTGACTCATGAAGGTCAAGAGACTTATTCCAGAAAGGCTAACTTATGTTGTAAGCATTTCCCTTGGACAAGAGAACGACATATGAAAAGACTCAGGAAACGTGTTATTGACATAATATTGTAGCACAAGAGGCACCACAAACTCTCCATTTGTTTGGAAGAGTAACCAAACGGAGGAGGACACAACTTTATGTAATGAGAACAACTTCCTAAGTCCATACTAAATCCCAGTGTTCTATAGAACAGATGGAAGGATGTGCTATGTCCAAGGGTAACTAGATTTTTTCCAGTAAAAGAGAATGTTTTCTCATCCCCTCTTTTGGAATATTTGAATTTTTTTGTCTTTTTCATATTTTTAACGAGCTTGAAAAAGAACAAAAAAATGCTACGTTACAAATGAGAAATGAGTGTTGCGGGAAATAAAAATAGTTCCAATTGCACGTAACATATGGATGCTCAGTGCAAGGAGACATTTGCAGCATAAGTACACTCGAAAAAATTCCTCCATGGGTCAGAGTGTGAGAATGCAAGGGAAAAAATGTTGCAAGGCCTACACCTACAGAATGCTCTAAAAGTTTAGTAACAACAAAATGAAGATGACACTAGGACAAATATGCAAGAGTGAGACATGCAATATGATTTTCAGATTGACATAATGAGCCTTATTGAATGTAAAGTTTTACAACCCCAAAGAAGGTAAGCTCGACAGTTTTTTATTTTTAGAGAGTCTAAAAAACTAGTAAAATAAGACTACGGAGTGATATTTTTCGTAAGCTTAGTCTCCATGGCCCAAAAAATAAAAAAATCATACCAAGGAGAACTCTTTTGGTCGCTATGGCCAATGTATTCCTTTTTCGTACATAGTCCAATCTGTCTAAAAAAGGGTTAAACTTATACCGAAAGGATGTCTCTTCAAAACCATTTTAACGAGTGTGAAAGAGACAAGATCACTCAACTATATTTTCAATTTTAATGAGTCTGAAAAGAGATTAACTATGGAATCCCTCATCCTTTTTCGTAATTTAGTCCTCTAATCCAAAAAAGTAAAAAATATAACTTATGAAAACTCTCTCATTGAGACATGTCTCCCAAGGCGTACCTTTTTCCTGGGTAATCTATTGGTCGGAGAAAGGGTTAAACTTACACCAAATAGATGTTCCTTCTGGAGAAATTAACGAGTGTGAAAGAAACAAGGTCACTCGGCGATATTTTCTTGTTTAGGGAGTCTGAAAATGGATTAAATAAGACTTCAAGGGGTTTCCTTTTTCGTAAATAATCTCCAAGTCCCGAAAAAGTGATAAACCAAAACCAGGGAGAATGGCCTTTTTTGAAAATTTTGTCCCTCGGGCCTGAAAAAGGGTTAAAATTACACATGAGAATAATCTCTTAGTGAACCATAGATCCTAATTCATACCTTTTTCGTAAAAATATCCATCCAGACTGAAAAATGGGTAAACTATTTCTAGACAAATGTGCCTTTGAATTTCACTTTGACGAGTGTGAAGGGAAACAAGATCTCTCGACAATATTTTCAATTTTAGAGAGTCTGAAAAGAGATTAAAGAACACTCTAGGGGGGATCCTTTTCTTATGTAATGTAAACGAGGCCGAAAAGGATAATTAAATTCTCATTAGATGTTGCTTTCATATTTTAAGTGATATTGAAAGATGAAAAACCATGATATTAGGGAGTCCCTTGGGTATTAGGCCAGAAAAACATGAATAAGAAGGATGAGGCTTCAACACAAAGTCATGGTGGGACTAAAAGGACTCCCAATCCTACAGAAGACTCACAACATGGATGCCATAATGCAAGACAAGGAGATATCTAGGGAATCCATGGAGAGGAAGGCTCTACCACCTAATTATGACACTTCTAAAGAAGCATAAAAGGTTTTGTGTCACACTTCGATGGGATAGACCCTATGACAAAGTGGAAATAGTCAATAAAATGAAATATGTAAGGCGGTAAAGGCCTACGCTATATGAAAATGGTGAAAACGTAACTTCGTCATAGGATGATATAAGTACTACCCATCCATTAAAAATACTGAATCTGAAGCCCATAAGTATTGTAGACGACCAAAAAACCCCAAAAAGAATCAAAACATCCATCGAATAAACCATAGGGAAGAAAAAGGGTAAAAAATAGGTCACCACAGGGTCAAAAACATTATAAATAGAGGTGAAAGGGGTCATTTTCACCAATGTTGTTTGACAAAACCAAAGAATAGAAAAAAAAAAACTTCCTTCAATTTCACATTCAAAGAGCTACGGTGGACGGAATCAACTTGATCTTGGACCAAGTAAGTATTCTTCTCTTTCTCTTGTAAATTCATTCAATTTTCATGGTTTCTAGAGAAAATTGGGGGGCCACGCACTCTAAAATTTATGATGACTGTGCATGTACATGCATTTTCCATGCTCAACGCATAGATGTATGCACACTAAGTTAAAATTAGCACACACACATCCATGAATGTCTTCAAAATAGGGTGCGTACATGCTCTTAAAAATGAGAAAATAAAGGCATAACTCCCAAAAATTTACATGATTCAGGATGTATGTGCATTGGAGAGAGAGAGCATGGGGAAGTGGATCAAATGGTCAAAGAGGACCATGCAGCTCTGGCCATATTAAAATAATGTGGGTTTAGGAAAAAAATTCGTTGTCCAATCATTAGGGCCCAACCGAGAGTATTGAATCACCTTGTTGAGTATTGGAACCCTGAAATAGAGGCCTTTATGTTAGAAGACCAATCCTTGATAGTCACCACCGAAGACATTTACTTCTCGACCAGTCTCTCTAGGAGAGGTGATTCCGTAAACTTTAAAACCTTCCCTCCATGGCCATATCACATAGCCCATTATGTTGATATGTATTGTGAGGCCAACACGGAGAAGATGGCATCTCAAGTCCCCATTCAGAAGATAGAGAACCTTGGCTTAAGATCAATGTTTTACTTTATTGGGAGGATTACTGGTTCCACTTCTCTATATCAGGATTCTCGTGCTCAGATGCATTGTGCAGTGTAGTGTTTGCAACCGGTGATCTTCGATTTGAGCACGACAATGCTCAACTCTATGAAAATATAGCTGACATAGTGTAAACTGAGAAAGAAGAAGAACTTTGGATTCGGGACAATGCTTTGTGCATTCTTTTTTGAAAGAGTGTCGAGCCTAATCCTAAAGGAGAGCGTACGAGGGAACATAGCCACCTATTCAATGTTGTGTAGATTGGTTTCTTTGATGCCTCTCCAGGGAGTAGAGGGAGTATGAGAGTCATATGATGACGATTTTTTTCGATTGGTGGAGACGATAGATACCGACCATCAAGGATTATCCTTATGCAGGGATCAATTTCTTGAGAGACCTTGATATGCCTATGCCCCCTGGCATAAATCGTGGTGAGATATGTCTATAATCATATACATTTTTTAATTTAGTTTTATCTACGAGAAAGAAAAAATATTTTTTTAATGTCACGGTACTAACTAAAAAAGTCCAATATGTATAGATGTGGGACCAATGCGGCCAACAGACCTCCCTTAGACTAGGTGTCGTCTATGAGAGAAGGCACATCCACGAGGAGCCATAGTAGTAGTAGGGCCATCATTGCCAGAGGTCGAGAGAGTATTGAGGTGGGTAGAGAGGAACTTGACTTCCCTCACCCGGAGTGTGTCGATGGAAAATATCAAGGATCTACTTCCATCTATGCAACCTCACGTCGTGGAAGTACCCAGGGCATGGGTCCAATTATTCTGGCATTTGGACAATGTCATAGTACATTATAGTAGGGAAAATAGGCCTAGACCTTAGACTAGTACTGAACATCATGCGTGCTAGAGCACCCATTTTTGTATCTCTCTATGTATTGAGGGCTTAAGCCCGACGATGTATTATTGACACTTTTGAGGCATATGGCCCACATTTTTTACCATGACATCATTTTTTGGATACGTTATATATATACATATATTTTTGTCTTATGGATTAAATATATTTTTTACAAATATATTTACATGTGCATGTATGTGTCTTTTTTTATATTTATGTGTGTGAAACATGCCAATCTAAAACATGATTTTTCAATGTATCAGTTAATTGATTAGATCTCCTAGGAACATGAATATATGTAATATAATCAAAATAATGTTCTAAGAGACGTACCCTAAGGAATCGTCGATAAAGGGTGGGATCGTGGATGCAGTACACTCCATTTAACTCTGACACTACTAGTTGAGCATCTAGATGAACTTGAAGGTGAAAAAGACCATGTGACAACGCATAACATAGTAATTCTATTACAACACTATACTTGAGAGCATTATTGGTTGATTCTCCTAGACAAACACCTCCAAAAGATACCAACTGACCAATGGGTGTGAATATCACCCAAGCTGTGGAAACAAGCTTTCGAGTGTCTCATCTAGAACTATCCGTGAATCCAACATAAACCTAAGATTCACTTAACATCTACCACAATACAGAAACACAATAAAATACATGTCCATAAAAAAAAATACTAAAATGAATATATAAACATATACACTATTTACAAGAAGTCACACTTAGGTGACCAACCTAAGAATAATAATTCTTAAGATAAAGCCCATTTCTGGGCTCAAGAAAATCATTACCTTCAAAGTCAACCAATTCATAGGTGCCTTTTTCCAAAAATTTCTTAATAATAAACGGTCTGAACCACATGGATTTAAATTTTCCTGCCCCCAAGGGATATTTATCTTGATCATAAACCAAGACAAGTTCACCTTCAGAGAAAACTCTAGGGAGGACCGACCAATCATATTGACACTTGAAATGTTGTTTATGAGCCTTGTTAGCCAAGGCTCCATCCCAGCATTGTTCATCGAGCTGCTTGAGATAGATAAGACGCTCTTCAAGCAAAGTTGTGTTGGGAAGTAGTTCCAATGTCAACATGAGAGAAGGAATCTGGCACTCTATAGGAAAGAATTCCTCCAACCCATAAACAAGTTGCAAAGGAGAGAAACCTGTAGCAGTCTTGACGGATGTTTGATATGCCCAAAGTGTTGAATATAACATAAAATTCCAATTCAACTTGGCCAAATTGATTGTCCATTGGAGAATAGTTTTAAGAGACTTATTGATAGCCTCCACTTGATTGTTCACTTGTGGATAATAGGGTGATGAATGTTCTTTCTTAAACCATAGATTTTATGTTAACTCAATCATCATATTGATTTGGAAGTGATTGCCATGGTCTGTGACAATTTCTTTTGGTATAATGAACCTAGCGAAAATTTGGTTGAAAACAAAAAGTGTCATCATTTCCCCATCATTACTAAATGTTGGCATGGCTTTGACCCACTTGGTGAAGTAGTATATTTCCACAATGATATAACAATTCCCACTAGTAGAAGTTGGGTGGCATGTAGTGAAATAAATTCCCCACTTAGTGAAGGGACCAACAACGATAACATGAAACATAGGAGTAGGGTGTGCCCATATTCTGAGAGAAGATTTGACATGTATGACACTTCTTAACTGCTTCTATAGAATATTTGATTAATGAGGGTCAGAAGTAAACAACACGAAGGATTTTTTGGGTTGTTTCCAACCTAGACAAGTGACCACCAAATTCTCTAGTGTGGCAGTCATTTAACACAAGCTCTGCCTCATCATGAGTCAAACAATGACGAAGAACACAATCAAATCCTCGACGATACAAAGTATCATCGATGATAAGATAATTTCGTGCTTGATGGCATATCTGTTGATGCTCATCATGAGAAGCATAGGAAGGGCACTTCAAATTCTAAATATACAAAAGTATACCTCTATACCAAGGGTCATAAGATGCAATAAGGAAGAGATCCTCATTGATCAATGACTCTTCAAGAAAATTACTGCCACTCTCAATCGAAATTTCTAAAATTAACACGACAAAGACTAAACACTTCTTAGACTTCGTCGAAGCAAAGTCAAAATCAAATTCCTGAAGAATGACTATCCATCGAATAATATTCCCGCTGATGACTTGTCATATCAACACATATTGAAAAGGATTAACGACGTCTATGATGGTGGTCTTATAGAGTAGAATATAATGACATAAACTTTGGACAACAGGGACAGTTTCCAAAGCTAGTTTCTCAACATGAGTGTAGTTGAGTTCTGGTCTAAATAAGCCTCGATTGAAGTAGTAGATAACGTGTTTCTTGAGCATGTAATCCCCCTAAACAAATACCATATCGATGGTGGACTCTACTGCAACCAAGTATAACAAGAAATATTTTCCATAATCAGGAGGGTTGAGTAGAGGGAAAAACGTCAGGGCACTTTTCAACGCTTCATCCTAGAATAATGGGACCCATTTTTTCAAAAGACACATAAACCCTTTATTTATTTCGACATAGTTAGCAATAAATCGTCATAAAAAATTAGCTTCCCCCTAGAGATCCTGAAGCTGGGGAACTGTGTCGGGGGGGGCAATTGAACTATTTCCTCAAACTTAAGAAGATTGACCATGATCCCTTTGGTGGACACAATAAATATTAATAAACATCCTGACATAACACAAAAACTGCACTTGTTCATATTTAGGCGAATCCAGTAGTAGCGACACCTCTAAAAAATAAATCGAAGGTGAGCGGGATGATCAAATATCTTGTGAGGACATGATGCAAGATCATCAATATATGCCTCGAATATATGTTTGAGGTCAAGGAAGGTGAACGACATGGACCGCTGGAAAGTAGCTCCAACATTTTTTAGGCCAAATGGAATTTTATTATATGAAAACGTACCCCAAGGACATATGAAAGTAATCTTATGTTGATCCTCAGACTTGATTTGAATCTGATTGTACCTTGAGAAACTGTCCATAAAAGAAAAAAATTCACATCCCACACATTCATCGATAATATGATGAATGAATGGGGTAGGAAATTTATATTTTGGGCATGATTTGTTTAGATCTCAAAACTCCATGCTCACATGAATCGTACCATGTTTTTTGTTGAAAGGACTAGGGTTTGTCACCTATTTCGTCAATTGAACTGGGTAGATGAAACCAACCTTAATCGATTTCTCTACCTCAAATTTGATAGTCGCTTCCATGCGAGGGTTGACTAAGTGAAGCTTCTTCCGAAAAATCTTATCATCGGGATAAGTCAATCTCGTGTTCGACTATATGAGGGTCGATGCCTGGCATTTCCTCATAAGACCAGGAAAAAACTTCATGAAATTATTTAAATAAATTAGTGTATAGCTGAATCTCCTTGGGGGGACAATCTTCTTTGATGAAGACGTTTTCAATGAAACCAAGGGTTTTGGACGTGTCAATTGGAATCGTCTTAGTTATACTCACCATGTCTCCCTCAACATATACTCTGTATGTTGCCAAAGGGTTAACAGGATGAGAGACATATCCATTCATGGTTGTGGTAAACTCTCCTACTTCCACTATTCTAAGCTCGAGTAAAAAGTATGATCTATGATGAATATCATCCCAAGGTCTATTCATACCCTTTATTTCCTCTAAAATCACCTCGTTGGAGGGAAATACCAAGTCCAAAGGATCATGATAAGTAAGAGACTCTTGAACCCAAATAGGCTCTAGAACATGATCTAGCTCTTGAGGGGGATTTGGATAAGAGTTGGATGAGGTTTGCTGAACAATACTGTATGTGATCTCAATTGTGGATAGGGGCATAGCCATGTCAGGATTCCCTACCTATTCCATCAAATCCAATGTGGAAGTTAAAGTACATGGATCATTAAAATAAGTCATTCAAAATGAAGCTACTTGGAAGATCGTAGCCTTAGGTTGATCAAGGACAACTGAAATAAACTTGACATCATTTGAAGGTGGAGGAAAATAAAAAGTACCCATCAAATATGGAAATAGTTCAACACCTAAGTTGAAGGTACCTTGATGCGGGTTATTAATCATTGGGACCATGGATGCCCTCGATGAAGGGTCAGCATGAGAGAAGGATAACTGATCAATGATTACTATCCTACCTTCACGAGGAAAACATAGTACATGAAAAACAAGGGATATAACCGTTATCATTACATAAGCCCAACTTTGTCCCAACAAAATATTTTAGTTGAGAGGCATGTCGACAACTTTGACCTCGACACATGTAGTTTTTCCCTCCAATAGCATGGGGAAGGAGTGGATTATTTCATGCGATCGAAATGAACAGTCATCAAACATGATTAAAAATGTAGGAGACAGAAACAACTCGGGTTGACCAATAGCCTTCCAACATGCCAAGGACATCACGCATGTTGACACACCCTCATCTACCACCGTTTGGAAAATATTATGTGTCAATGATTTCGTGGCATAAACCACTACTATCTAGAAGGCGACATGCTAAGGAAAACAAGGTTTTTGATCGGAATGGTAAAAGATGATATCTCCTAATTTAGCTGGCTCAGAAACACCCAAAGAAGAAAATAATTATTTTCTCTATGAGGGGAAATTATGAAGAACCTCCAGAGAAGACATCGCACAAGGGGTTTTCACAATATCTTCAACTACAGAACAATTTTGGGCAACCCTTGCATTTGGATTATGAGAATCTTTCTTAAACAAAATTTTAGGGATGTGAGTTGTTGTTTCTCCCATGGTCTTCTCAATATGAAGAGGAGGCAATGGGTTGGAAGACTCTTTCCCCTTCTCAGCAGATTCATGCATTCCTTAATCACGATCCCTGGTTTGAAGATGAGCATCTGATATCATCATGTATACATTTGGGGCTCCAGTATTAGAATTAAGGTGGGGGCACCCTGATTTCCCCCAGTCACAGTTTTGGATGAGGAAGTGTATGTCATATTATTCCCTTAATGGAAAGGGTTAGTTAAAAAAAAAATCTATTGTTGTTCCAAAATCTTATGGGATTCTTCAATTCAAGGGAATTGATGAGTCAAGTGATTGTCCGCGCAAAGCTTACATGGAAAATTAAGCTTTTTCTTCTCGTTTTTTCCCTCACCAGCATTTCTTGCAGCCTTTTTATCCCCCTTACCCTTCTTTCCTTTTCCCTTTATTTTCCCCTCGGATTCTTGGTTTTCCTTGGGTTTTGTCATTTGTATACTGTGTACTTCTGACATGTGGGTGGTGGGGGTATCCGTACTAGAATTTTGATAGGTCACAGTCTATTGTAGCGATAACTTTTTCATTTGGTTGGACAATTAATCTGTGGGATTTCCTTGTGCTGAGCCTATTATACCATTGACATGAGGCCTAGACATCGGTTTGGTCAAGTCAAAAATTGATCAAGGTGCATCAGGAATAATATTGTACAAAATTTTGGATTGACAATAAATCAATTCCAGTTGTTAAGCCCTCATTATAGCCTCTTCCTCATAAAACACTCCAGAAGTTGCGACATCTTTGGAGACACAAGGCACTGAAGACTTAAGGAACCATTCGAGAAAAAATGCAGGAGGTAACTTTACTTTGATCAATCTCTTATGGTGATGCCATTCTCAGATATGGTCGGAGATATGGATGGCCTTAGTCTGCTCGAATTTAGCCAGCAACTCTGTGCTGACATTGTATCTCACTGATAGTTGAAAATGGTTTAAGAAAACAATTGCCAGATCCTTAAAGTAAGCATACTTGAATCCATCGAGCTCAATATACCACTTCTCAACACCCCCTATGAGAGTTCGTTGAAGCAATTTCAACTTTATATTGTCATCATTCAATGAGTTGGAGGAGCACTACAAGTGAAAAGTTGTAACATGATCACCCAGATCTTCACTAGGTTTGCCTTCAAATTTTGGTATGTATGAGGGAAACTTAGTAGCATAGGAGGCCAATGTGGATCATGGAAAATAGGATAATTTAAGAACCTTGACAAGTCTGGAAGATGAATAGTTTCTAGAAAGGGTAACCTAGGTTGTGGTGGATTTAAAGGAAAAGATGAATCTAGATTTTGGTTGGCACTAGGTTGCTAGGAAAAGCTTGTGTGTTGACCAGGGTTCTGGTAAAAAACAGGGTTTCCTTGGCTAGTATAAGGGGTTTGTGTGCTAGTTTGCTTCATCGAAAGATTCGAATAATTTGATGACATACCTTGGGTATGGATTTCTCCCTGCATGGTATTCCAAAAATCTTGGTTGAGGTTTCCCCCATTCGATCCTCCTGGCATAGGAACTGAGCCTTGCCTGAGGTTCCACTGAGCGTGGGAGTGGTTTCCCTTGATCGACATCCCTTGTAAAGGTACATAACACTACCAGGGATTTCCAAGGCCTTGAGAGTAGAAGTCTCATGTCATCACTCCATGTGAAGGAACAAAGCCTTCATGGGGTTAGGTTGATTAAGAAAGTGGTTTCCCCCTAATGAAAATGTGGACGATGAGAAAGCGTTATTTCCAAAAGTACCAAATAATGAGAAAGGCATAGACCCAACCATAGTCATAAAGGACTAAGGCCCTTGACTCCCTTCACTTAACAAACTAGAACTGGAACTATGCCCAGATGGTTGCTGAAAAGCACCTCCGAGCAAAGGGGAAGAAGGAGGGATATTCCCCCCACCATAAGGGACTACATTGTATAGAGAGGATGTACCCCCGAGGGATCATTGCAAGGGAGCATTAGAACTTCCTGTGATCTGAAAATAGATCCAGAAGCCTGATAGGGCTTGAAAAATGCTCAAAAATGAAAGTGCTCGGAATACGAAGAAACCTGTACCATTAAGTCTGTCTCGTCTTCCTAATTCCGGTGGTATAATTTTTATGTCAAACGGAGTCCGTATGGAGAAGATATCGCGTTCTGTCCGAAAAGCCAAACAGGCAAAATTTTGGATGCTGACTGTACCTGTCCGTACAGTCCGTACAGACACGTGTCAATCCATACAGCTGACGTGGCAGGGTCGTATAGCTGACGTGGGCCAACCATAAGGTGACACGTGGCAGATGGAGATGACGACATGTGGCATCTTGGAGACGCGACACGTGGTAGGTCCGTACGGAGGACACGTGGCATCACCAGGACGCGACACGTGTCAGGTGGATTTGGCCTTTTCGGCGCACAGTTGGACCAATAAAAAAGTGACACATGTCACCACTCACAGGGTGACACGTGGCATGATGACTTCATCCAGTGATGTGGCGGCTGACAAGGCGTACGATCGTGCTGACGCGGCAAGGACAGGTGGCAGTACGGCAGGACACGTGGCAGGTGACAGAGCGTACGGCATAGTTGACTTGGCAAACAGGTGGGCGAATCACGTGCTGACACGTGGCATGATCTTATTGGTTGGTAAGGGTGCCACGTGGCCCAGTCATGGGTTGCCACATGGCACCCCATTATTGGTTCAATGGTTTCAATGTTATAAAATTTGGTTGATCGGCGGGGTTCGAACACGGGACCTCCCGGCCGAGCAATGAACTAACGAAATCCGGCTAACCGGGCCGCCGGCGGTGGTTCTTATTATGTAAAGCGGGGCGATTTATATTTAAATTGCAACGAAAGTGATAGCCGGCGGGAAAAGGGCTGGGGCCTAGCCCCAGCCCTCCACGCCAACATATGGCTATACGACCGTAACCGGAGCTCGGGGGCAGTCAACGAATGCACGGCGGGTAATGTTCCGTTAGGCCACGGTTTCTGTTGAAAAGCCGTGTGACCAGGAGCGGTTCAACGAAAGGCATCGGGCGCGGGTTCAATGTAACGGACCAACGGTCCTATGAAATAGCGCGGGGAACGGCCACAGGTTAAACAGTTAGCCACGAAGCATATCATATCGCCACGTGACCAAGCGCCAACGAACTGGGAGCCGAAGAACAAGGGCCAACGCGTGGGCGCGTGGCCACATGGGCCTTCCAAGTGACCAAGGGCGCACGCCGATTGGGGCTGCGCCCAACAACTATAGCTAAAAGTGGGTTTTTGGTTGTGAATTTTGGTTATTTTAAATTAATTATAGCTATTATTAGCAGAATTATCCCATTTTTGGGGGATATTGGGCTTTTTTG
>JZKD02S2128182.1:292101-328468 GCA_000966675.3 Picea glauca
TGTCGGATCGTTTCTGGGAGCTTGGAGCATCAGATTTGCGTGTCGTTTCTTGCATTGGGTTCTTGAGATCTGGGACAACAAGACTAGATCAGTCTTGTAGCCTTTGGGCATTGTTGAGATGTAATTTTGAGCACTTGAGCAGAAATAAAGAAGCCTCCCCCACAGGAAAAAGGCCCGGAGATGTAGGCAAACATTGTGCCGAACTCCGTTATCAACCTGTGTTCTTATGGTTTGTTGTTCCTTATTGTTTTCAGATCTGTATATGTATATTTGACTGATATATTCCTCTTCTTTCCTCATTCTTTCGTTAAATTCTCAAATGGTTAAAATATTCATGCAAGTTTAAAACTCAACCATAATCATAAAAGATCCTTCCCCGGATCATCCTACCCCTAGACCAATAGTTTTTAAAGTAGAGTAGGTTAAATTCGATCTTGTATCAAAACTTGAAATCCCATATGTGAAAGGAGTGCCAAATGTATTTGTTACTGTAGAAGTGTGAACAAAGGTCAAATTCATGAAATAGATTGTGTCACTACCAAAAGTGGTAGGTGTCTGACTAGAAGTATTCCTTGTAGGTGAAGGTGGGGGAGGAGGTACGACACCCCCTCCACCCGCGATTGGGATGGGAGAATGAGGACTCCTAGTAGAAGTAGCGTTACTCACTTCCGTAGCTAGTCTCCTAATGAGACAATGATCAGGAGAAGTCACCTTGGGAGGGACTACCTGAACAAGAATTGGAACTAAAATATTAGAGATTGAAGGGTTTGCGGGCCTAACTCCTTCAACTATGAGTTCGAAAATGTTAGTCTCCTCCGGTGCAAGAAATTATTCTCTAGGAACAGGCTCCTTGATCTAAACTTCACCTCATCGATGGCAATGGTGTCTCCAAAGTTATCGATGGAAGGCCCTAGAGCCTACACGAACGATGGAGTTTTTTATCTTCCACTTTGTGAAATTATCAACCGATATTATAAGGTAAAGCTAGGGAGAAGCACATAGAACACACTACAAAGTCCCTAAAGGTAAATCAAGCAATTATTAGAGTGGTAGGAAGAAAAGTTACGTTAATCAACACTAGAGAAACTTATCGGTGAAAGTGTAACTCGAACACAGAAACACCCTCAGGGTATACTCTGCAAAGGATGATCTGATGTTTTCTGTAGGTATCGCGATATACCCCCACAGTCACATGTGTGAGTCCCTATAAAAGGTAACTAGGTTTCCAGATCACATTCAATCACCAATCAGGTACAATCGACATTCGAGTTGATCGTATGATCAAGATAGCTATGTTTGAAGCCTTTCAAGGGTACCAAAGGAAAATGGTCTAAAAGACAACTGAGGATCCTGAATGAATTCTAGGTCACGAATCTCTCTATTCAAATGCAGTCAACAAATCTCAATAATGACCCTCAAATATGATCCCCACTATGCTTGGTCCAGCTTTGGAGAGACTATCTCCTCTACCTTTCCTCACACGACCTTGTGTTTAGCCCCTATGTTAGAGGGGGGTCCCAACTAACTTTTACAACACTAGACTTTTACACTCCCTATCTCAGACTCTTAAGTTTATTTAAGTGGACTTGAAGAGTTTCCTCTTGACACCCAATTCAAGGCCCTAAAGCCTAGTCTAATTGGTGTACCCTATAAACAAAAAAGTCTAATTGATTTTAACATTAAGCGTTGATTTTAGTGGCGTGATTACTCGGGGGTATGGTAGTGAAACTCATGGTGTTCTTTGAGAGATGAAAGAGAAGAGTTAAATGAGATTTTAGAAAATTGTTCTTTAAAAGTAAATGAAACAAAACTGCATCCTACAATTGAATATTTGTCTCTTTTAACTTTCGAAGTGCAAAATTTTCAAAATGAAAACCAGGATCCTACTATGAAATCTATCCAAGAATGCTCTTTCATTCCAAATGCAATGCAACTACTCATACTTTCAAGGAAGAAGATGAGAAGGAAATTTGGGTTGAGAACTCTTTTCTTTTATAAAAAGCAACTTAAGCTACTACAACCAAACAAACTTGCAAAGTGACATGCAAATGCAGTTAAGAAACTACACAACTTTGTTTTTAACTTTTTATATGATTATGAAATGAAAATAACAAAAAACTATATTTTTTCTTTTCCAAGCATAACAAGATAGAAGGATGACAAACCAGAGACTAACTCAGGTCACCAGAATCCAAAGGAGAACCAGAGACTGAATCAGGTCATAAAATAGAGACTGACTCATGTCATAAACTAGAGATTCACTCAGGTCATAAACCAAAGACTAACTTAGGTCATAAACCAGAGGAAAAAATGGAGACCACTCTTTATTGCCTCTCATAATTTAGCACATTGGGGCATTTTTTTATATACAGATGCACTGGTGCATCAAAAATAATTAAGTGCATCGCTAACTTTTAAAATCCATTTGAAATTTTGTTTGAGGTTAGATTGTTATATGGTTCCCAAACTTTCTTTTAAGAATTTATTCATGTATTGATGATGGTTTTGGCTCAAATGCAAGAAAAAAAGGTTATAATATCAAATGGCCAATTCTTCAGATTCTGACTTATTCCATATCTTTACAAGTTCTTCAAGTTCTCCCCTGCTATTTGTAGTAAGTCTACATTTTATTTATAATTCATTTATCTGATTGAATTTATGTTATGTATGCATGTGCATTTGAATAATTGTTCATTGAATTTTTTAGGATCGCGATTCAAGATCGAGTTTGAATGCACAACATGTTCCACCAGTCCAAAAATACTGCAAGATCTTATCAATATAAATATACTACATCATCTTGATGAAAATGGACCACTGCTTTACCCTACCAATTGTAGCATGCCATCTTCCAACAATCATCCTGGGTCAATGGTATTACACTACGAATTAGATCTCTTTTATGATACCCCAGTAGCATGTGGTTGTTCAAAATGTAAAGGGTTTAAGGAGAACCCTTGATGTGTCACATTGTCCCGTTATATTAATGATTGACTACCCAAAGTTGGTGGTCTAATACCTTCCACTACAGTCAAGAATCCAATAGGAAATATAGAAAAGAAACGTAGGAACACTTTCATATGATCCTTTTTTGAAAGGTTGGAGGCTAGATAAACTAAGTTTCCTTCTCCGTCTGTGTAGTCAATGGAGATTTTCGATGAGCCAAAGTATGATATCGATACTACCCAAAACATCTCTACTATGATATCCAAAAAGTTGTATGAGATGAGAGAAAAAATGTCCAAGCACACACCAAAGTCACTTCAATTCTTGGAAGGTAGCGATGAATTCCCTCTTCCTATCCATATGCAAAGTAAATACCAAACCTGTTACAACCAAACTTTGTATGGATCTTGGTCATCTTCGATGCATTTTCCTGATGTTGGAATCAAATTCTCTTTTTGTGGTAATAGTTATATGATTTCCAAGTCTAAAATAGATGTTGCGAATCTTGGGTTGATTATCCTTTCACATGTATCCATTCCTCCCAATCAATAAGTAGAACTTATTCCATTTTGTGGTCCTCTTTATAGTCAACCTGGTTACTTGAATATTTCTAAATACAAACATATAATTTCCATTTATAGTATGTGCATGAATGATTATTCTTTTGGAAGATTTAATAGGAAAAACTTGTTATATATCGATGGTCATTCACAAACTCATGGGAACATTACAGGGTTCATAAATAGTTGTATTTCATCATTATTTAGTGCAAATTGTTTCTTTGAGGAATATTCTAATGAAAAATAGCTATTTATGAAAAGAAAAGAATCCATATTTGTTGTTGTGCATGAAATGTGTAGTTTTTCTCCTGATGACGAGTTGTTAATAAACTATAAATTTTGTAGACCACTAACCACTTGTCAAAAACATCTTGCATTGGTTCTACCTTTAGACATCCCCTCATGGTGTAAAAAAATATGATTAAGTAATTATATAGTTAGATTATCAATGGAACTAATGTAAATGTTTTGCTTAATTTGACATTTGTTTTATAAAGAGGTTGGTTGCATGTTTATTATTGGGAAATTTTTTTCCAAGCTTCTAATAAATGTTTGGTATAATGTTAGAACATACTAAATTCACTGTTTTACTAATATTATCGATGCAATGTTCAATGTTCTTACAATCAATATTATAACAAATAATGGCATGTATACTATATATTTTTGCACCCCACTACAATGTCAAATCAAGAAATGCTATCAAATGAGAACAACTTAGAAAGGAAGCATACCAAGCATGGTTGAATCAACCACCTATTCAATTCCCACTATGTCACGAGTCACCAATTCAAAACCTCTATGGTAACACTAGTTATTCACATGTTGGGGATGAAGGAAATGATATAGAGGTTGGTATGGATGATTTCTTATAGGATACCCAAGCCATGGATAGAATGATGTTACATTCATTCCAAAAAAATGAACTAGGGGATGATGTTGATGTCATTGATACCTTCTTCCAAAGTCTAAAATTTGCTTCCACCACCCATCTCTTTGGAAAAGGGTCAAGGTATACCCAACTAGGGACAAAAATTTATTGTAAAACTTGAAATCATTGTATGGTATGTTAGACGTGTGTTTTTTGTCACTTTTGAGGTAGCTAACCATTAAGTCCCCTGTTTTTTTAAGGAATATTGTCACACAATGAAGGAAGAAAATGGTTGATTTATGCATGCTTAAGGACAATGTACAATTATATTTCCCACTAATTGTAGGTTACTCAAAGATAATGTGCTCTCGAGTGAAAGTGTATTGCATGATAGTCAAGAAGAGGCAAAGAAAATTATGAAAATGTTGAGTGTTGAGTACATATCATATCACACTTGTCCAAATGATTGTATTATTTATAGAGAAGAATATGTGGATAAATAGATATGTCCATAATGTGGGCATGACATGTACCAAAAATAAAAATAAAAACAAGGGTAAGGCACATAGTCCTTCTCATAATATATTGAGGCACATGCCTATAATTTCAAGGATTCAAAAGATTATTCATTGTGTTAGAAAAACAAGATCACGGAGAAATAAAATAAAAAAAATGCGGAAATAAAACACAGAAGATACATAATACAATAGAGGCATAGAAATATGTGGTTCACCTAGTCTGGGCTACGTCCACCAGAGAAATTTCCAAGTCCTTCTTTTAGTATTATCCAACAAATGAAGGGATACAACCTACAACACACTCGTTTTAAGTTCCTCTTCTTTTCTTCATAGTCTCCTCACTCATAATACAATATTCGCAATGATACATAGCCACAATACGTTTCCCTCATAAAAGAGGGTTTCCTTCTAGGGAAAAAAATGCTAACATAAATTCTATCGTCATATCTGCGACCTTATAATAAACGTTCTACATTTATAATGAAATTACAATATACATTTACAAGACAAATTTTCCTTCAGGGGCTTCTCCCATGAACCCCCATTGGGGAATGTTGTCCCCTAAACCACCGTCAAGGGCCCGCTTTCCCTCGGACCCCCCAACCGGGGTGATATCCCCCCTGAACCCCAAAGGGGGGGCAAGCCCCCCTTTGCAATCCTCCATGTGGAGGGGTGTACAATATTCCATGGTGTAAATTATTCATGGGGTATAAACAAGGCTGAAAAAAAAAACCTCTGAATCAAGAAGATAATCAGGCTCAACAACCAATAGTCTCCCACTTGGAGACTGATCTCAACAAATCCACCGTTGTTGACACATACTGTCTCTCTAGGACTGAGACTAGGAACCCTCTCGAAGAATAAGGAGCATAAGATGGTACCAAACCTAAAGTTCTTGTTGGTACACCTACGACACTCTGTGAGTTGTCTCTTCATGCATACAAGCATGGTGGTACTCCAGTCAAATATTATTGCCTCCAAACAGTGAACTGCACAGTGCATATGTGCATGTGAGGCCTGATGGAGTGTTGTTGATCCAATAATCCTCCCAATCAGAAGTAGGATCACTCATAGAGAGAGGTTGGTGATCTTGTGAATCAACACTTGAGAACCCACTTTCTCAGTACCAGCCTCAAAATACATGTTGATCTAGTCCTCAATGTTGAACGGCCCCGGAGGAAAGGTCCTCAAGTTGACTATTTCCCCTCTTCTTGAGAGACTAGTTAGAAAGTAGATGTCCGATGTAGTCGGGTTCAATGATTGACGCTCTAGCGTAAAAGATTTTGCGTCAAGATTCCAATACTCCACAAGAGCATTAAGAAACCTCGCTTGTGCCCTCATAAATGGACACTATAAGAACTTCCATAGACCACATTATTTCAGTGAGGCGATAGCCATAAGGTCCTCCTCGACCAAGATATATAGCTCCTCATGCTCTCTCTCCCTCCAGTGAACATACATCCTGTCACATTGAAATTGGAGAGGATTTAATGCTTGCTTTTTTATTTTTTTCAATACAAAGGGAGGTGTATGTGGGTTGTTCACTACACAATCGTGTATGCACATGGGTTTTTTATTCTTCTGTCATAGTACATATGTGGGATGGCCTTGGACAACCCGCGTACATGCAGGCGCGACCCTTTTACAAGGGCACGCCCATCCCAATCTTAAAACTAACTTAAAAATAAATAATTGGAATGCAAGAGGAAGTTTTTTGTACTTACTTGGTCCAAGTAGGAGGGTGTTTCATCCACCGTAGCTCCCGAAATTGACTCTTTTGACGAAGGATTTTTTTTACCTTTTTGTTATTTTCCAATTTGCAATGGTGAAAATGAGTTTTCCACTTCTATTTATAAACTGTTTTGGCCCTTTTTTCCCCTTTTTGGTCCCCTTTGCCATTTTTTCCTGGCTTGGTGGCTACTCAAATTCGCTTTTGAGTTATCTATTAGTCATTCTGGTACCTTTCTCCTTTCGGTTTGGTGATTATTTTTGGGATTGGTTACATTTTCGTCATCCCTCAGTAAAAGTCATTTTTTCCAACTTTTGCATATAAGTTAGGATTTCTTTCCCACTTTATACATCTTGTTGTCTTTTTCGCTTTTCCATAGGCTTGACTCCACCAAAGTGTGACACACAACCTTCTTTGTTGCTTTAGAAGTTTCATAATTATGTGGTAGATCCTACCTCTACATGGATTCCCTAGGTAGATCATTTGTTGCATTTTGGTGTCCATGCTATCAGTTTTGACTATAGGCTTTGGATTCCTTGATTAGTCTTGTCATGATTACATATCAAAGCTTCACTCATTTTGCTAATAATAATTCTTGGCCTAACCCTTGGGACTCCCTAATGAGCACGCTTTGTTGTCTTTCAAGCTCGCTTTAAAATTTGAAAGCAACATCCAACGAGACTTGTTGGTCCTTGACCAAGTTTTGGAGAACCTTGGTCGTGTTTGACCATTTTTGGGACTTGGACAGGCTAGTCGAAAATGGAGCACCCAGGCAAAGCGTAGATCGAGGGATCTCACCCCCTTTTACAGGATTTTTGGGTTTAGGGCTTATGTAACAGGTATGGGATGTCGACCCATGGGTTTACCCATGCTTAGGCCCCATTTGTAAATGTATAAATAAGTAGCTAGGAATTTTAAGAAGTATCAACATCATATCTAAGTTGGCTTTGTGCAAGATATGTAAAGGTTGCTAAGTGTGATTAGTTGTGAAGGCTTCATGCATACTATGTGTTGAGAACTTGCAGAGTTAAGTGCAAGTGATTGTAAGAAGGCTCTGTGATGTGCCAAACTCAGGGAAGGAGGATCTAGCGAAGTGCATGTAGATCTCATGTCCTATGCAGAGTGGGTTTCATGGCTCTGTGCATGTAAGAAGATTGAAAGAAGATAATAAATAAGACGAAGAGTTGGTGGACGTAACCCCACATTGGGGGTGAACCACGTATATCCTGTGTTGTGATTGCTTTGTGTTATTGATGTGATTTATGCTTAGTGATGAATCTTTATGTCTGTTAGATGCATCTGATGTAGTATCTTAGTGCTTAATAACATGAATGAATACTATATCTATTTGAGGTTATGTGATAAATGGTTAGATATGCTTAGATCTTGTTGAATACTGCATTGTTCTATAATTAGGGTTTGAATCTACGATGTGAACAAGGGTCAAAGACTAATGAACGTTAATTTCTAAGTGCTCTATTAAGTATTGTGATCATAGATCTGTGTCCCAAATAGGTTGTAGACACTTGAGTCCTACAACCCCCCTGCCTCTACCTCGGGTGAGACTTCATCTACTTCGCAGGTGTTGCTGAAAGGGCTGGTAGTTAGGGTTTTGTTGGTGCGTTGTTGAAGCGTTGAACCTAGGTTTTCCCCTGTGCCAACAAATGGTTCCATTGTCGGGACCTGAAACTATGATTGTTGGGAATTGAAGAAAATAGAAAGCTTTATACGTAGATCTATTTCTCTAGTGAGAAGTACTCTACTTGACTTGTGAAGCTTTGTGCTAAGAAGGGAGTTCGATCTAAAGAAAGAGGTAATATCTTAAATCTTTGTGCTCTTATAAAGGTAAGATAAGTGGAAATTTTTGTTTCAAAAGAATGGATCTAGGTATGTTTGATAGATTTTGTCCTAGTCTAAAAACTAGGGCATAGCTATAAGAAAGAAGATACGATATGAATAGATCTTATAGAAATAGTGAAAGATATGTTATTCCTATGCATAGAAATAATTTTTGGACTAACAAGTGGATGCAGGATCCTAGAAAGAATTTTTTGCAGGTCCATCACTATGATCCCAGTGCGCAGTACAGGAAAGGTTGGGGATCATTTAAGAGAAAGAGAGGATTGACTCTTTGTTATAGTTGCAGAAGACTGGGACATCTTGCTAAGGAATTCCCTGGTAGAGGTCCTATTTTCCTTTGTTGTAAATCTATTGGACATGAAGTTTTGGATTTCCCTAGAATGATTGCTAAAGTTGAGAAGATGAACATGAGACAAGAAAACCATGAGGAAGGTCAAGAGACTAAGAATATGATAGAGAACTAGAAAGAATCAGAGGCTATATTATTGCAGATGAAAGAAACACTGAATGATCACAGAGGCATCAGTTCACCAAAGATCTTAAAAGAGAAGCAGTGCATAGAAACAAGAATAAGAGACTTCGACATAGACTGTGTATTGGATGCAGAAACACGGGTGAACATTATGCCAGAAAGTACTTTTTACGAAAGCCTGCTATGATTCCTTCATTGGGAAGAATAGGCTTATTTAAAGGAAAGATGATAACCCTATGTGGAAGACTTACTCATGTACCTATGAGTGCTCATGGAACATCGACAGAAGAAGCATTCGAGGTCGTTAATTTTGTTGAGAACAACACTCCCTTTGCACCTTTTTTAGGAAAGACTTGGATTGAGAGAGATCAAATCCGAAGGAAATAAGAAGAGGAAGCTATAGAACAGAAAAAGAAAGAATTAAGGGATTTCATGGCTAGGAGAATAGCGTGCTTAATAGAAGAACAGGAGGACAAGTCAAATCAACTAAGGTTCAGAGACCTGGCTGTTGAAGTTGAAAGAATAGAAGAAGGCTTACAGAACTTATCCATGCAGAAGATAAGAACACCTAATCCATAAACAATAAGAGAATAAGTATTACCTTCGAACCCTGTGAAAGACCCTCAAAAATGCGAAGCTACTATGCTAATAAAAGATAAGAACAATAATGGAAAGAGGAATCCAGAGATGCAGATCACTGGAAAGAAAGAAAGAAATCTCAATAAGAAGAAATCAAAGCTAGATAAATTGCAGGAGGTTCCAGAGAGGACTTCACAGAAGGAAGGCTTGTAAAACTTGAACCTCATCGGAATAGTAGAATAGCGTAGACTGGCACTTCGCCACGATGAAGCAATATGACCATTGGAGGCATTCTGATTGTTAGAACGACGCTTCATAATGGCTAGAAACACAGTTATTGCTGGAAATCTCGTCGTTGGACCATTGGGACCGCGCCATAACTGATGGAATTGTACTGAATGAGGCCTTCCCGCCCATTGGAGGAGTCTGTTACGACATTACCTATTTAACCCGTTGAATGTCTTACAGAGGACACTTTTGCAAATTGTGATTATCCGAGCCCACAAAGAACTAATTGCTTTCCCACAGTGCTTATTGAGACCTCACCACCTGTTATGTTTACCTTGAGAATTTGTCCACCTATCCGAGACATTTGGTCGGGAACATGCATGTCGAGCGACCTTAGCACAGTAGAGAAATCCGTCGAAGAGATTTTGATTGACATTATGGATGAGAAGGTCATGTCTATAGGATCATAGGCCTCATCGATGAGAGGATTACAAGACTCCCCATCGACTGCACGTCAATCTAGGACATCCCGAACTGCGACAGAGAAACAGAGCAAGCATCACGACAACTTGGTGACTGCGAGGCTCATCCCGCTGATCCTGCCCGACTATATCTCACCTTTGGATGGTGCGGTTAGTCGTGACAGCATCCTGAGGGACTTCGAATATACACTGATCACTGCATACCTCACGAAGGGGATACGTGCAATTGGACTGCAGTTGGGACAGATTTTGATGCTAAAGATCAGTGATTTCAACTTGGGAAACTGCAATAATTATGGAATGCTCGCACCACACAAGTACTTAACAAAGAAAACGGGGAAGAATTTGAAGATAATCCCCTGGCCATGGACCATGGACATCGCAAGATCAATCATCCTTAATGTGATGAAGATACCACACTTTGGCAGACATCAGGAGGTTAACGTGTGCATTAAACATCTCCTGTCATGCTACCATGGCGGTTACCTGTGGTTGGATAGACGCATCACTGTATATCTAGTGTTGATCCACTAGATCACTGGATTGAGCATGCAGGGACCAGACCCTCACGATTTTTACCCAGGGAAGGCTGCAGATCATGTCCTGGCATAGAGAATAAAAGACACCTACGACGATGTGGTTAAAGGGAAGCAGGGCTACAAGGTATCCTCCATCAAAAGTGGCGCAGCGCACCTAGATTGTCAGTTGATAGCAGGAAATCTCATCAGGAAGAATATACCAATGCAGGTCATGGGGTTCTTCGTCAACCTCGCAAGAAAATGCGTTGAAGGGATGCAAATGAACTGGGTGAGCTACCTCGTCAACCAGTTGGAGAAATATTGTCGTGAATCGCAAGACCAGGGCTATGCGTTTCACTTTAGCTAGTTGTTGATTCTCGTTACCTTTGTTGCTTGGGAGATGTCAGAAGGAGTGACCTTCCCGGAAGTCGAGTTTTCTAAACCACTGACCACAAGGTTCACTACCCTATGGAATTCAAGCAACATGGTGAAGCAGTGGCAGTCGAACGTTGTCTTCCACACCTATTATCTACAGCTCACGCGAGCCATTGAGTCATTCCCCCGAATGACTCTGAATACTTTGCATTGGTTCAGGCCACTCACGAAGTTTCATGCAGACAGAGACTTCATTTACATCACTATGTGTGGAAACGAACACAAGGAAGAGATCCAATCCTATTACAAATTGACCGAGGAAGATATGGAGGAAATAACCAGGGAATGGCCTGGAGAATTCCTTGTACCAGTCGAACAGACATAACTCTCTGACCCCGACCTCATCGAAAGTCCTGTGGTCGCCCGAGAAGAGTATGATGGACCAAGCAGCACGAGGAAGAAGAAGAAGAAGGAAGAGGTGCAGGAAATAAACAATGCATTGGAGAAGACTGTGTCTGACTGACCTAGAAATGAAAAAGTAAGCCAAGAGAAGGAAGGGGTAGAACACAAGCAGGAATAGGGAAAAGTGACACAGCCAAAAGACCCCCTTACATAGGCTAAGACATCGAAGAAAATAAAGGTTTCCCCAAAGAAACCCTCGACGTGGAAGAAGAGTCACGTGGATAAACCTCAGTTACAGACTGTACTTACGGTGGATGATATTAATCTTATCATCGCAGCTGTATCAGATACCTCGGAGGACATTCTGTAGCGAAACAAAGACAAACAGGAGACAATGTATGACAGGATTGAGGTGGAGCTCAAAGGGGTACAACATACTCTTTATTCCATCCATGCAGTGTCCACTACGTCGTTATCATTAGGGAGCATAGAAGTAGGAGATGAGACTGCTCAGCTATGTAGAATAGTAGGTGCGACAAAGGCTCTCCTTCGTCGGGTCCAGGAAGAAAAAGAGCAGGCCACAAAGGCATTGAAGCAAGAAAAGGAGGAATCCCTAGAGTAGCGTTGGATTGCGAAGCAAAATAAATATGACCTCCAGGCAAATTTTGCAGAGGATAGAGTGCAGATCCAAAAGAAAAACGAACAGCTGCTCGCGAAGTAGATTGGAGTTAAAGAAGCATTCACTAGAGCACTTCGCTCTGTGTCGGACCTGGCACAGATGGAAGAGGAAATAGCTGAGAGCCAAGTGGGGAAGCTCACTGAAGCCATTTAGCAGCTCCAAGCCAGAGTAGTAGAACTGGAATTGCAAGCAGTGTCGAGCACTCCGTAGGAAGTGCAAAATCAAAGGGAAGAAATTGTCCAAAGTGCAGTCGGAATAATCAAGGCATTGGCCTTAGAATTCAAGAAACTCAACAATTGAAGTACGCAAACCTATGAGCGCCTTGCAGAGGACCCAGAACTAAGAACATTAGATTCACATCTCCAGGAAGAAAAACAACAAGCAGCGACAATACAAGCACAGTTGAAGATACTGTGAGCGGTCGAGAAGATGAAAAGGTCACAAGAATAGTGCACAGTTCAGCAGTAGGTTCATGCCATCTAGAGTAGATTCATGGAAGTGACCCAGAGACTCCAGCCGGTGCAGGACGAAGCCTGCACCCTTTTTGAAGAGATCGAAGGACAAGGTGCATAGCTGGAATAAGTTGTCACCACACTGGAACAGAGCTTGGAAGGACCTGTCACTGAGAAAATCATTCAGGAGTTTTCCAAGTAGGAGGCTTTGGTGAAGTAACAAGTTGAGGCAGCTTGAGCCAAGCTCGAGGCCTTTGAAGCAGAGTTTCCCAGGTCATATTGAATCAGGACGAGTCACAGATGAGTGTTGGGGGCCTATTGGCCCCCGACCAAGTTTTGGAGAACCTTGGTTGTGTTTGACCATTTTTGGAACTTCGATAGGCTGGTCGAAAACAGAGCGCCCAGGTGAAGCGGAGATAGCAGGATCTCACCCCCTTTTTGTGGGATTTTTGGGTTTTGGGCTTATGTAACAGGTATGGAATTTCGGACCATGGGTTTACCCATGCTTAGGCCCCATTTGTAAATGTATAAATAAGTATCTAGGAATTGTAAGAAGTATCAACATCAGATCTAAGTTGTCTTTGTGCAAGATATGTAAAGGTTTCTAAGTGTGATTAGTTGTGAAGGCTTCATGCATACTATGTGTTGAGAACTTGTAGAGTTAAGTGCAAGTGATTGTAAGCAGGCTCTGTGCTGTGCCAAACTTGGGGAAGGAGGATCTGGCAAAGTGTGTGCAGATATCATGTTCTATGCGGAGCAGGTTTTTTGGCTCTGTGCATGTAAGAAGATTGAAAGAAGATAATAAAGAAGATGACGAGTTGGTGGACATAGCCCCACGTTGGGGGTGAACCACGTATATCTTGTGTTGTGATTGTTTTGTGTTATTGATTTGATTTATTCTTAGTGATGAATATTTAAGTATGTTAGTTGCATCTGATGTAGTATCTTAGTGCTTAATAACATGGATGAATACTAGATCTGTTTGAGGCTATGTGCTAAATGGTTAGATATTCTTAGATCTTGTTGAATACTGTGTTGTTCTATCATTAAGGTTTGAATCTGCAATGTGAACAAGGGTCAAAGAATAACAAACATTAATTGATAAGTTCTCTATTAATTATTTTGATCACAGATCTGTGTCCCTGCTAGGTTGTAGAAACTTGAGTCCTACAACCCCCCTGCCCCTACCTCGGGTGAGACTTCATTTGCTTCGCAGGTGTTGCCGAAAGGGCCGATAGTTAGGGTTTTTTTGGTGCATTGTTGAAGCATTGAACCCTGGGTCTGCCCCTATGCCAACAAGACTATATTTATTCTTTTCGATCTTGTCTGGATTACTTGAGAAAAGTATCCCCCTGGAGTCTTCTTTGAGCCCTTTCCAGACTCTCTAAAATTGAAAATATTGTCGAGTGATCTTGTTTCCCTTCATGCTCGCCAAACTCAAATTTGAAGGCATATTCGTTCGATGGTAGTTTACCCCTTTTTCGGTCTGGATGGATAATTTTATGAATAAAGGTACGCTCTAGGAACTTTGGTTTGCTAGAAGAGTATTCTCAGGTGTAAGTTTAACCCTTTTTCGGGCCCGAGGGACTAAATTTTCGAAAAAGGAACATTCTCCTTGGTTTTGGTTTATCACCTTTTTCGGGCCTTGGAGATTTCTTATGAAAAAGGAACCCCCCCAGAGGCCATAGTTAAGCTCTTTTCAAACTCCCTAAATATGAAAATATCATTGAGTGACCTTGTTCCTTCACACTCGTTAAATTGGTCCAAAAGAACATCTACTTGGCATGAGTTTAACCCTTTTTTCGGCCAGTAGATTATTGTGGAAAAAGGTATGCCTCGAGAGATTCGTCTCACTAGGAGAGTTCTCCTCAGTTACTTTTATACTTTTTTGGGCTAAGGAGACTAAACTCATGAAAAGGTTACGAGTCCATAGTTAAGCTCTTTTCAGACTCCTTAAAATTGAAAAGATAGCCGAGTGATATTGTCTTTGTCAAACTCATTAAAATGGTTTTGAAAAGATGTCTTTTCGGTGCAAGTTTAACCCTTTTTTGAGCTGATTGGACTAACTGCAAAAAAGGTACTCCCTGGAGTCTTATTTTTGTGTTTTTTCAGAATCTCTAAATGTGAAAACAACACAGAGCTTACCTTCTCTAGGATCGTTAAAATTTACAAAGAAGGGGTCTTAATGTGTCATGCTTAATCGCATTGCGGGTCTCATATTTGCATATTTGGCCTAATGTCGACTCCATGTTGCTCTCAATTGAACCTTTGAAGCATTCCTTATACGCAATCCTTGCAACACTTTTTCCCTATGCAATCTGACACCTTGAACCATGGAAGAGTTTTCTTGAGTGTCCTTATCCTTCACATGTTTCCTTGCCTTGAGCATTAGTATGTTCCATTGGCTTGGAACCAGTTTTATTGCTCATGACAGTCATTCCTCCTTTGTAACATAGCATTATTTTATTCTTTTTCAAGCTCGTTTAAAAATTGAAAAAGACAAAAAAATTAAATATTCCAAAAAGAGGGGACGGGAAATATATATTATTTTTTCGGCAGCAAAGATAGTCTCCCTTGGACAAAGCACATCCTTTTGTTTTTTGTCAAGCATTGGGATCTAGTATGACCTTAGGAAGTTTCTCTCACTACATAGATTTATTTCCTCCTCCATTTAGTTACTCTTCCAAACATATGGAGAGTTTGTGGTGCCCCCTGCATCTCAAACTTATGTCAATGTTATGCTACCTGAGTCTGATCATATTTTGTGCTTTTGTCTAAGGTAAGTTTTACCCAAACTGAGTCAGAATTTCTTCAATTTGTCTCTTGAATTTCATAAGTCGGCCATCTCGAGAGTCCAGTCAAGTCCAGATTCAAAATCGATGGAGTTCTCTACCTGATCATCGATATCCTCCAGTATTTTCCCGACAGCTTGTCGAAGACCTCATAGTAGTGAGTCTTACACTCCCATTGTACTCCTACCTAATTTTTGAAGATCTTGAATTTGTTTCTCAAGCTATGATGTTTTCATCTCCAGCCACATGCGTCACTAGCTTCTTGAAGATGCATATTGTACTTGTATATCTTCGACAGATTTTGAGATGTAGATATGTTGTGTATTGCTCGCGATTACACTTTATATAGTTATATGGCATGGATCTACAGTGTATTTGATTGGTATCCATGATTTAGTTCATCTTGAGCATGGGTATTCCCGCCTCGGAGATATAATAGTTGTTTTGCAGATGGCACCTCCCGAATGTTGGTCCTGGGCTCACTCGATTTCATGCATTTTCATTGGTGAATATATTGTAACATATTTCAAACATCGGTTTCTCTTCTGACCTCATACATTAGGGGGCATCTGTTATAGCCCTAAAATTCCCTACTCATACATACATGGCATTGGCCTTCCTACTTCCATAATTTTCCAAATCACTGATGAGGAACTCTATTTAAAAAACCATTTTTTGGAGCATGTATGCGCCCTGTTGTACTACTTCCTACGTACATACGCTTGTTTCATGCTAGACAACCTGCGTACATACACTAGCTGCACACTAAAAAACCCACATATACCTCCAAAAGTTGAAAAAATTAAAAAGTTGCAAGGAATTCAGTGGAATTAACGGGCTATTGGAGGTTCCCTAACCAATTCACCTCCTATAGCCCACCCCCCAACCGAATAACTATCCTTTTGTCATATAAAAAGAGGTCTTGGAGTCTCATTCCACAAAAAAAGAATTAGAACGGTAAAACTCTTCCCAAATTCCCTTTCCTTCCTTGCCCAATTATTTGCAACCTTTTGTGAGTTATTGCCTCAGCATTCCCTCTCTAGCCCCTTTTCTCTAATACAATCCATTCCCTTCCCATGAGGTGATTAGTAGATTGTGAGAGAAGGCATTTGGAAGGTGCACTTGGAGCATTGTTAAGGGGAGCCCGAATCAGGTTCGTGGATTGTCAGCCTACAAAGGTTGTAATTTCCAATCTTTGAGTATTAAATAAAAGAATCTCTTTTCTCTGTTCCAAATGATGGTTTTTATGTCTTTTCTTTTATTTATACATAACAAATTATATCTAACCCTAATTTACGAATAGAAATAGAATTTTTGTAGCATTGTTTTCCTAGTTGTGGATGCATGTCATATTTGGGAGGAGACTTGCAGCCTTGGGAGCTACAAAGCTTGAGGAGGTCAGCGTCAAACGTTGGATTAAAGCTATAGTTTCTGGCTTACTCTTTCATTGCTTTATGTTTAGCTATTTTGGAATGTTTGGGCTAGTGTAGAAATTAGATTGACTTTTAGGGAGTCATTTCTCTGTCTATACTTACAACCCCGGTATAGTTATAGGGGGGTTTTTCCCAATAGCAAGGTCGAGCCCCTGCTAAATTGTAATTATGTTTATAGGTTGGCAAGACAAGTGTTTATAAGTTGGGAGGCTTATGTGTTTGTTTTTAGGCCAGAGAGCCTAGATGTTGAAGGCTAGAGAGCCTAATTTTTGGTATATGTAAATAATCACATCATTAATATAATTACATCGATGCATGTAGACCAACCACGAAGAAAGAGTTATGGGGGACTAAGCTCCACTGGGAAGGGAAAGGGAAGGGGCTAAGAGGCTAGGAAAAAGGGATAAGCTTAAAAAATATTAACCCCAAGGGAATATTATAATATATTTTCCTAAAGACTAAGGTTTGGGAAATAACCTTGTTATCTTAAGTTCCTTTGGGGGAGAGGAACAAACTCCAAGTGGAGAGGAATGAGCTCCCAAGAGAGTCGTGTGTCAATATGGGTGCATGCATTTTTATGTGGGAAATCATTCATTGTGGGGGTTCACTCAGCCATTCTTTCCAGGATCTCGATTCACGCACTCATGTGCTTAGACTGAGAATTCATGCAACATCCACTTCCTCCATCATTTTACCTCTGCAAGCTCTATAACTTGCAACCCCATGAAGCTAACCCATACTTTTCCCATGAAGCATAAAACGTCTATATTTTACCTGAGCTAGATCACACCTTAACCATTTTTTGTTGTTGCCCATGTTTTTCTCTAGACTGGTGTGGTTTACTGTCCTTACCAAAGCCATACCAGATTTGTTGTTTTGATTACTCGGACTAGATTGGTCTAGGATCTGGACTGAAGAAGCAAGTTTTCATGCATGTGAGAAACTCTCTCCAGGTGAGAGAGGTTGTTGGGGAAGTGATTTTCCCATAGTGAGCCTCATGACAGTTGTAGTGCTCGGAGACTTCATGCCTGGCCTGTTGTTGAAGCCTTGTAAGGGGAGTGGGGTATCCGAAGGAATTTTGTAGAGAAGTGGCACACTCCCTGGGGTGGGATAGGCATGTAGGGAATGAGGGACTATAATTTGTTGACGTGAGTGGATTCCTAGGGAAATAATCCTTCCTAGAGATTTTGTAACCTCATCCTATCCTAGGATTTCCTTTACCTTGGCTGGATTTTAGTCCCAACTTAGGGGTGACCCATTGGTGATAGATTAAAGCGACATGGTCTAAGGCTAGGAGATTTTTGGAAGTTCTGCATGTATTTGGTGGCCTTCTTAAATAGATAAGTAATTTTTATACATGCTTAACAACATGTTGTATGTTACACATGTGTTTATTTACTGTATGCTTTCGCATAATTATGTGTATGTTAACAGAAAGTAGATGTTTATTTTTAATGTAATAAGTATAATAGTTTCCGCATATGAAATCTTGTCGATGGTATGCCTTTGATTTGGAGGTCAAGGTATGTTACAAATTGGTATCAGAGCCCATGGTTTCAACACTGAACCTGGATGGGCCACGAGTATGGAATTTGGAGTCAAAATTCCATAGGGATTTGATGTATAGAGTGTTAGAGGGGAACTGAGAGAGATCTTGGGTGGTAATGGAAATCTCAGGAGGAGTGGCGGAGTGGTTATCACAACAATCATGGTTAATAACCACGATATTGAATTTGATCCATGGGATCTGCGCGGGGGGGGAGGCAGACCCTTCTTAGTCTTCATATCTAGAGAAGATGCACAGAAATTAACCTCCAAGTCCTTCAAACTTCGTGGCTTTGACAAAGTTTATGCTCTGTTGAGAAAAGGGGCCGAAGCTCAAAGTTTTGAAGTCTCGTAGTGATTTTCAACCATAGATCATCCAAGACGAGGAGAGTCGTGGATTTTCCCTGAGTAGTTCAGTGGTTCGGAATTCAGGGAAATTGGTTGAAGTGTGTGCAGAAGGGATTTCCTCCTGAAGTCCTATACTACAGAGTTAATATGGACCATTTTTGTTTGAGGACACGTGTCAGTAGATCAGCCTATTTGGGAATTCTATGTTCAAGGGATTTGTGGTGTAGTGTGGAGAATACTTTTAAAGTGCTGGAGCTCTGAAGTCTCAGAGCATCATAGTGACATGGACCTATTCGAAAGTTCAACATTTAGGAGTTATAAGGTGGGTTGGAGTGGAATATCTCGAAGCTCGAAGTGTTGAAGTCCCGAAGCACCGGATATGATGTGGCATGATGACATCATCTAGGGTGGAGTTGACCTACCCTAAGCCTACCACGTGTCAATTGTTTTTGTACCATTTATAGGACCTTATTACCATTTAGGACTTGACACGTGTCTCCCATAGGTGGGGCCATGTGTCACTACATTATTTGAGTGTCGATCAAAGGAGATCACCAAGTTTGTCAATTCGGTGTTTAGAAGGAATGAAGTGAGATGAAGGCGAAACCATCGAAGCTTTGAAGAGCAGAGTAAATCCTCACCATTGATCGGGATAGGACACATGAAAGTAGATCTTGTAGTTTGGAGACTAGCCAATCTATAGGATTCAAGGCATAAGCAGTTGAGGTCGAGAACTCTTGAAGGCCGAATTCCATCTCAAGCATTGATCTTAGAGGATGCGTGGCGCAAGATTTCAAGGTCCAGAGACGTGGTGCTCCAAAGGAATTGAGTTACAGGTTTCTTTGAGGAGAGAACTCTTGGAGAGTTGGATATAAGATCGATCGTTTATCGGGAGAGGATACATGGCAGTAGATCCAACAGTTCGAAGACTTGGCACTCCGGAAGGGTTGAGAATGTGGATAGTCCAAAAATCCCAAAGCCCAGAGTCCTGGAGTTGATTGTGGTCATTGGTTAAAGAGAGGGCATGATACTTTTATTTATTGTATGGTGATCAACACCAAAAACTTCTTAAGCACAGAGTTACGAAGCTCCGAAGTGTCGAAGCTCCGAAGAAGCAACAGTTAAATAGTTCATCAGTCCAACATTCGAGAGTTATAGAGTTTGTAGAAGTAGGATCTCTCGAAGCCCGAAATTTCGAAGTACCATAGTGACATATTATGACGTGGCATGATGATGCCACCTGGGGTGATGTGGACCTCCTATAGGAATGACACGTGTCACCTAGTTTTGTACTTTTGACAAGCCCTGTTGAACCAATAGTGATATGACACATGTCACTCGACGATGGGGCCATGTGTCACCACCTTAATTGATGACAATTGTACTAAGTGGACCCTGGAAGGTTCAGAATTTCAAAAATACCAAACCAATGAGGGGTGAGATTATGACCGTTGAAAATGTCAAGTCAACAATGATATAACTGTGACCGTCAGATCTACGAGGAATAGATCAATGGATGGGAATGATTATGGAAGTCCAAAGGAAAATTAATGAGGGGGATATTTCACATCCCACAATAAACCGAGATCGTAGATCCCCATCAAGAGGAAGATCAACGGTGGACGTTGACTTCCACTCCATCACACATCTTTCCATTTCGGAAGTCAGGGTTTTTGTTAAACCGCAAGCATGTTCTAAGTCCACAATCTCCAGGATTGTCGATCTTAAAGTGATCGACATATCAATGGTTCTTCCATTAACGGGAATGGAACATGCATAATACTATGGTCATAGCACCTAGTAAGAGATTTAAGCCCTTGGTTATGAGCTTAAACACATGGCGCTTAAAATAAGGTCTCGAAGGTGTACTGAACAATGAGTTCACCAATTCGACGGTCTGGGGGTTTTGTGTGCAGAAGGAGAAGCCATCGAATCTCAAATTTTCAGAGCCCCGAAGTTCATTAGGCTCCAGATAAGCTCCTATTTGCTAGTTCTTGGTCACATGTGATTCAGGGCCAAAGAAAAAGGGCTAGTACCCAAAAGTTATTTGTTTTAAAGGATGAAAATGGGGCTTGGAGAAATTTCACATCCCACAATCAACCGAGATCGTAGATCCCCATCGGGAGGAAGATCAACGGTGGACGTTGACTTCCACTCCATCACACATCTTTCCATTTTGGAAGTCAGGGTTTTTGTTAAACCGCAAGCATGTTCTAAGTCCACAATCTCCAGGATTGTCGATCTTAAAGTGATCGACATATCAATGGTTCTTCCATTAACGGGAATGGAACATGCATAATACTATGGTCATGGCACCTAGTAAGAGATTTAAACCCTTGGTTATGAGCTTAAACACATGGCGCTTAAAATAAGGTCTCGAAGGTGTACTGAACAATGAGTTCACCAATTCGACGGTCTGGGGGTTTTTTGTGCAGAAGGAGAAGCCATCGAATCTCAAATTTTCAGAGCCCCGAAGTTCATTAGGCTCCAGATAAGCTCCTATTTTCTAGTTCTTGGTCACATGTGATTCAGGGCCAAAGAAAAAGGGCTAGTACCCAAAAGTTATTTATTTTAAAGGATGAAAATGGGGCTTGGAGAAAGAGTCTATGGGGTCCCAAATTGTACGGGCCTACACCTAAAGAAGAAAATAAGGCATGGGAACTTTATGATAGGATATAGAAAATATCTAAGAGCAATTTAGCTCATAGAAAAGAGATCATCTTCACAAGGAGTGCAACAGAGAAAAAACACAAGTTTTAAAGGTCCATAATTTTATTCTCAAATCTCATAATTGAGCAAGGAAGCAGTCATTATAAAGTTCTGGGACAAAATAACATAGGTGTTCTCCCAGAAAAGGGGACTGATCAGACAACTACTCAGAAAATCAAAGGAAATGAGTCTGATAGGTTATTGAACCAAAATGGTTGATGTTTTTTTTTATAAAATTGTTGAATCAATTAGCCTAACAAGGTTTTGTTGGTTGCACATTTTTGTAGAATTAACAGCTGTCATAACAAAACAAATTTATCACAAGTGAAAAGAGATGGATGATGCACAAGAGGCTTATAGAAATGAAGATAAAATACGAGGAACGGATGTCCATTTGGGTATGGAAGGAACAAACTCCAATGGACATGGAGAAGGAAAGGATGATAACATGAATATGGTAGGGACCATTAGAAATTTGCAGAAAGATGTCCAAAGTCACAAGGATGATAATGAAAGGACTATGAAAGACAAAGAGAAACAGGAAGACTTCAATATGAAGTTAATTCATATCATGGACAAAATTGAAAATAAGTTGGATAAGGAGAGTGGCTCCAGCAAATCATGAAGCCACAAGACCCTGAAAGAGAAAAGAAGAATAAGGAGTGGTAGCAGACATCACCATCACTCCCAAGGTAAATCCAAAAGGATGGCACATAGAATCTCAATTCCATCCCCTTCCAGGAAGCTTAAGAGTTCTGAGGTGGATGAATTGAAAGGAGAAATGAACAAGATCAAACCTCCTACTTTTGATGGAGAGCACAAGAAAGATGAAGATGTTGAGACATGGTTGTTGGGCATGAGAAAATACTTCCAACTACATAATTATTCTTCTCATGAGGAAGGAATAATTGCTATTTATCAGCTAAAAGGAAAGGCATCCATGTGGTGGGATCAACTTTTGCAAGTGCAGCACATCAAAGAGAAGAATGTTACATGGAAGGAATTCAAGAATCATTTTGATAAGAAATACTTAACCAAGAGGTATTATGACAAAAAGATGAAAGAGTTCTTCAAACTCTTTATAGAATATGAAAGGATATTTATAGAATGAAAGGATGAGTATGAAAGGATATTTATAGAATTGCTGAAGTATGTCTCCTTCATCAAACATGAAACAATTAAGATCCATAGATACTTGAGTGGGATTCCATCTTTCATCAGTGATAAAATTCAGTATGATGATCTTAAAACCTTGGATAAAACCATAAGGTGAGCTAAGTGCTTATACAATCAGAATAATGGAAATCCTACCTTCCAAAGATCTTGGGAAGACAAGAATAAATTCAAGATAGAGAAGAGGAAGAAGGGGAACAAGCCACCCTTCTTCAAAAACAATTCTCATGGACAACAAACCCATAGAGAACCCAAAATGACTGAGAAAGGTGGGAAAAGGCCAAGGTAGACACCCATTCAATGTTGGGGTTGTAAAGGAGATCATATGTATAGAGATTGTCCACATAGAAGTGACAAAGTGAGATTTTTCCACAATGTATAGCAAGCAAAAACAGTGGAGGACATGGGAAAAAGTGTTCCATGAATCTATATAGCCCTAGACAACAAGCAAGAAGAGTTTCAATCACACATGATTGAAGTAGAAGGTATGATCAATAACCATGCCTTTACTATTTTAATAGATTCAAGAGTTATTCATAGTTACAAAGATCCTAAGGTAGTGGAAGAATTGCAATTTCCAAGAAGCAAGCATGGGAAATATTGGTTGGTGTAGTTGGCTACAAGAGCCAAGAGAAAGGTTGTCAAGTTGGTTAAATCATGTACAGTGGACATGAATGGGATGAGTACCAAGGCATAATTGAACATCCTGCCCTTGGCTTCATATGACTTTCTAATTGGTATGGATTGGTTGGACCAACATCATGTCATCTTAAACTTCCATAACAAGGAATTTACTTTCTTGAACGAGGAAGGGAACCCAAGAACATTCTAAGGAATTCCTAGGGCAGTTACTCTCTAAGAGATCTTAGCAATGAAGTTGAAGAATTTCTACAGGAAGCGCTTCCAAATATTTGCATCTCATATGGAGGAAGAACCTAAGGATAAGGTGCCAAATATTGAGGACCATGCAGTCCTAAAATATTTTTACGATGTGTTCAAGGAAATACCAGGACTACCCCCAAAAAGAGATATTGATTTCTCTATAAACTTAATGCCTGGAGCAGCTCCAGTATCTAAGACCCCCTACCAGATGAGTACTCTAGAGCTGAAGGAACTGCAAATAAAACTTGAAGAACTTCTGAGGAAGGGGTATATGTGTCCAAGTGTGTCACCTTGGGGTGCCCCAGTTTTATTTGTGAAGAAGAATGACAATACATTGAGGTTGTGTATTGATTTCATACAGTTAAACAAAGTAATTGTAAACAACACATATCCATTGCCAAGGATATATGACCTCTTCGATCAATTGAGGGAGGAAAAAATATTTTTGAAGATTTATCTCAGATATGGTTACCATCAAGTAAGGATTAGAGATAAAGACATCAATGAGACTTCCTTCAAGACAAGGTATGGTCATTACGAATTCACAGTGGTTCCATTTTGGATATCAAATGTGCCAATTGTTTTCATGTGCTTGATGAATGGTGTTTTCCAGGAATAATTAGACAAGTTTGTCATTGTATTTTTGGATGACATCCTTGTATATTCTAAGTTAGAATAAGAACATGAGAATCACTCGAGGATGGTGTTACAAGTGTTAAGAAAGCACCAGTTGTATGAGAAATTGAGCAAGTGCCTATTCTATTAGAACCAAATTCACTATTTGGGGCATATAATATCCAAAGAAGGGATAACAGTGGACCCTGAAAATATTGAATCTATAAAAGGGTGGATAGCACCTAATAATGTGACAAAATTTAGATCCTTCATGGTTCTAGATGGCTACAGCAAAATATTCATTACCGAATTTTCAAGGATTTCTCACCCGATTACTTCCTTGCAAAGGAAGGGGGTGAAGTTTCTATGGACAACAAAGTGTGAAAATATCTTCCAACATTTGAAGCAATTGTTAACCAGTGTGTCAATTCTGAGAATTTCATATCCAAATGAATATTTCATGGTTTTCACAGATGCATGCAAAGAAGGACTTGGTGGATTCCTTAGTCAGAACAAATTTGGGGTATGTTTTGAATCAAAAAAATTGAAAGAGCATTAAAGGCTCTATGCCACTCATTATTTGGAGTTGGAAGCCATAGTACATGCCTTGAATAAGTGGAGGCACTACCTCATTATCACTTTAGGATGGTGTTACAAGTGTTAAGAAAGCACCAGTTGTATGAGAAATTGAGCAAGTGCTCATTCTATTAGAACCAAATTCACTATTTGGGCCATATAATATCCGAAGAAGGGATAACAGTGGACCCCAAAAATATTGAAGCTATAAAAGGGTGGATAGAACCTAATAATGTGACAAAATTTAGATCCTTCAGGGTCTAGATGGCTACAAAAAAATATTCATTGCCGAATTTTCAAGGATTTCTCACCCAATTTCTTCCTTGCAAAGGAAGGGGGTGAAGTTTATGTGGACAACAGAGTGTGAAAAGAGCTTCAAACATTTGAAGCAGTTGTTAACCAATGTGTCAATTCTGAGAATTGCAGATCCAAATGAAGATTTCATGGTTTTCACAGATGCATGCAAAAAGGGACTTGGTGGAGTCCTTAGTCAAAACAAATTTGTGGTATGTTTTGAATCGAGAAAATTGAAAGAGCATGAAAGGCTCTACGCCACTCATGATTTTGAGTTGGAAGCCATAGTACATGACTTGAAGAAGTGGAGGCACTACCTCATGGGAAAAATATTTGAGTTTAGGATAGACCATAATGGTCTAAAATATTTATTTGATCAGCCAACTTTAAATGCCGAGTAGAGTAGATGGTTAGATTTCCTCTGTGAATATGAATTTGATATCAAACACATCAAAGGAAGAGAGAATAAATTGGTTGATGCACTCAGCAGGAGAGTGCATGAACTACATGCTACAACCATTATCATGTATCAAATTGATCTTAAAGGCATAATTTATGAGATTGCAAAATAATATTTGCAGTACATGGGGTTGATAACAAAACTACAACAAGGTAAAATGCAATAGAAGGTTGAAGATTATAAATTGGGAATTAATGGAATTCTCTTGTATAGGAATATAATTTATGTACCCAATTCTCGTGAATTGAGGAGTACGATCTTGAAAGAGATGCATAATGTACCTTATGTTGGACACCCCAGATATCAGAAAACAATTGCAATAGTCAAAATCCAATACTATTGGTCGGGCATGAAGAAAGAAATCGTTGAGTACATTGCTAAATGTCTGGAGTGTCAAAAGTTCAAGGATGAGCATAGACACCCAGTTGGGTTGCTTCATCTATTTCCCATTCCTAAGTGGAAGTGGGAAGTGGTGTCAATGGATTTCATCACCAAATTCCCCAGAACAAGCAAGCAACACGATTCTATCATGGTGGTGGTGGACAAGCTTAATAAAGATGCCCATTTCATTTCAATGACGATTACTCACAAGGAAATCAATGTTTTTGATATTTATATGAGGGAAGTAGCATTATTTCATGGCATACCCAATAAAATTGTGTCTGAAAAAAGACCCAAAGTTTACCTCAACGTTCTGGAGGGGATTATTCAAAGGGTTCAGAAAAAAAAATTTGAACTTCAGTACAACTTATCATCCCGATTGTGATGGGAAAACAGAAAGGGTGAACCAAGTGATAGAGGATATGCTAAGAATGTATGTGATGTAAAAACAATCAAATTGAGAGGATTATATACACTTGATAGAATTTTCCTACAACAATGGGTACTAGGAATCTCTGAAGATGAGCCCATTTGAGGCACTTTATGGCAGAAAGTGAAACACGCCCATAAGATGGGACAACCTAGCCGATAGAGCAGTAGTTGGGCTAGAGTTTCTCAAGGAAATGGAAGAGCACATGTAAAATATTAAGCATAATTTAAAGGTTTCTCAAGACAGGTAGAAAAGCTACGCTAATAAGGGAAGAATTCACAGAGAATTTTGTATTGGAGATCATGTGTTTCTGAAAGTGAAGGACAATAGAAGTTCCCTGAAGTTGGGAAACTATACCAAATTGGCAGCTTGTTACTATGGACCATTTGAAATCCTAGAAAGGATTGGGCCTGTAGATTATATGCTTGAATTACCTGCATATATGACCATTCATAATGTATTCCATGTATCATTTCTTAAGAAATATATACTTGATGCTAATCATGTTATTGATTGGAATGTGATTCAGGTGGAGCAAGAAGGTGCTTTTCAAGTGCATCTAGTATGTATTTTGGACCAGAAAATCAAGCAGCTCTGGAATCGATCCATCGAGCTTATAAAGGTCTAATGGACTTGGTACAGTCCTAAGGATTCCACTTGGGAGCACGAAGAGGCCATGCAGAAAGAATACCCACATCTTTTTGAAGATTTTTGAAAATTTTGTCAGAATATGTAGATATGATGCACTGAGGACAGTGCATAAATAAGGGGAGGGGATTGTAATACCCCAAGGCCAAGCCCCTGCTGAATTTTAATTAGGTTTATAGGCTAGTGAGCCAAGTGTTTATAATTTGGGAGGCTTATGTATTTTTTTTAGGTCGGAGAGCCTAGATGTTGAAGGCCAGAGAGCTTGATTTTTGGTATATGTAAATAAACACATCATTAATATAATTACATCAATGCGTGTAGACCGACCATGAAGAAAGGGTTATGGCAGACTAAGATCCACTGGGAAGGGAAAGGGAAGGCGCTAAGAGGCCAGGAAAAAGAGCTAATCTTGAATAGATTAACCCCAAGGGAATATTATAATATATTTTCCTAAATACTAAGGTTTGGGAAATAACTATGTTATCATAAGTTCCTTTGGGGGAGAGGAACAAACTCCAAGTGGAGAGGAACGAGCTTCTAAGAAAGCCATGTATCAATCTGGGCACATGCATTTTTATGTGGGAAATAATTCGTTATGGGGGTTCTCTCAGCCATTCTTGCCATGCTCCCAATTCACGCACTCATGCACTCAGCCTAAGCATTCACACAACATCCACTTCCTCCATCATTTTACCTCTTCAAGATCTATAACCTGCAACCCCGTGAAGCTAACCCATACTTTTCCTATGAAGCATAGAATGTCTGCATTTTTTCTGAGCCATATCACACCTTAGCCATTTGTTGTTGCTTCCCACATTTTTCTCTGGACTGGTGTGGTTTACTTTCCTTACTAGATCCATACCCGATTTTCTATTGTGATTACCTAGACTGGATTGGTTTGGGAGCTGGAATGAAGAATCATGTTTTCAGGATTGTGAGAAACTCTCTCCAGGTGAGAGAGGTTGTTGGGGAAGTGATTTTCCCAGAGGGAGACTCACGAAAGTTTTAGTTCTCTGAGACTTCCTATCCGACTTGTTGTTGAAGCCCTGGAAGGGGAGTGGGACAGCCGAAGGACTATCGAGTAGAGAAGGGCACACTCCCTAGGGTGGGACATGAATGTGGGGAATGAGGGACTATAAGCTATGGACATGAGTGGACTCCTAGGGAAAGAATCCTTCCTGGAGATTTTGTAACCTCAACCTAGCCTAGGATTTCCTTTACCTTGGGTGGAGTTTGGTCCCAGCTCGGGGGTGACCCATTGTTGATAGCTTAGAGCAGCGTGGCATAAGGCTGGGTAATTTGTGGAAGGTTTGCACGTAGTTGGTGGCCTTCTTAAACAGATAAGTACTTTTTATACATGCTTAATTATATGTTGTATGTTACACCTGTGTTTATTTATTGTATGCTTCCGCATAATTCTATGTATGTTAACAAAAAGTAGATGCTTATTTTTAATGTAATAAGTTTGCTAGTTTTTTCATATGAAATCTCGTCGGTGGAATTCCTCGACTTTGGAGGCCATGGTATGTTACACCTCGAGCCTTGGTATTTGTGTGTTGTCAATCCCCGGTTTCATGGATGTTGATTTTCCTTCAGATAAGGCTATCCTTTAAGCTATGATTATGGATCTTCGACCTCCTCCTCAACTAAAAAATTTATAGGTTGGTTACTAAAGAAGCCTTTGGCTTAAGCCTAGTAATGGACTCTACCTAGAGAAATACTATGCATAAGCCGCAAGGATGTGTAGTCCTTTGTACTTATTGTACTTTTATGGTTTCTTTTTTTCAAGTTTTGTATTCCATAATACTTGTTTTTATCAGAGGTTTCTATATTGGACTTATTAACTTCTTGGTAAGTGTTTCTGGTCTTATATACAGGACTTTGGAGACATTTTTCTTTGGTACCTTTTCATTCTATGTCGATCTGTTCTGACAGGTAATGATCTCGAAACTGACATATATGTTATATTTTCCCCTCT
Organism: Picea glauca; assembly: GCA_000966675.3. NCBI lineage: Eukaryota > Viridiplantae > Streptophyta > Pinopsida > Pinales > Pinaceae > Picea > Picea glauca. The sequence goes on from JZKD02S2128182.1 coordinate 321,037, forward strand.
GTGCATTTTTGCGTAATCTATTTCTTGTTTCATTTTCCCTTAGGATCAACCCTACAGGGTTGTGATGCGAAACCTTCTCTATTGTTTATAAGTGTCGTAATTCACGTTGTAGAGATTATCTTCCATGGGCACCCTAACTTAGAACCCCTTCGCATTTTGGCATGCAAGTTTTCTATTAGGCTTGGGAGTCCTATTTAGTCCCACCATGACTTTGTATTGAAGCTTCATATCTTCTTCTCAATTTTTTTCTTTCCATTTCCTATGAGACTCCCTTTAACATATGATTCTACTTATGTCAACACTTTTCAGATTCTTCAATAGGTATTGTGTTCTTTACTAGCATATAACTAGTTTCCATTCCACCAGGACAATGCATTTATCTGTATTGCTCACATATCTTCCATAGGATACACCCCATTCATTTTTTACATCATACCTTCAATCTTTTTAAAGGTGTCGCTTGCAGATCATAAAGATTACCTCTCCATGGGTGTTCTAGTTAGTACCTCACTGGCATTTTGGACACCTATGTTGCAGTCTTCTTAGAGGATCAGAAGCCCTCTGTAGTCCCACCATGTATTTTCATTGAAGACTCGTGACTTCCTCTCAATCTATTTCTAGCTAATTCACCAACATGGCTTCCAAAATTTTGTTGAGTTGTAATTTCATTGCATATTAACCGCTCACTCTTCTAGTCCTAATGTTGGTTTCAGGTTACCATCGTTAAACCATTTTCTTATGCATTCCTACTAGTTGCTAGCCTTGCAATTTATTCCTTTGTGACTCGACACCTTTATCCCTATAGGAGACATTCCCCCAAGTCTCCTCATCGTGCACATGCTTCCTTTCATTGATCATAGGTATGTTCCTTGCACTTTGGAACTAGTTTTCTTTCCCATGACACTTGTTTCCTCCATTGTACTATAACATTGTTTTACTATTTTTCATGCCTTACTAACATGAAAAAGACAAACAAATAAAAAAAATAAAAAGAAGGGGGAAAGTGTTTATCTCTTTTGTTGGAAACAATATTTTCTCCCTTGAACAAAGCACATTCTTTGAGTCAATGTCTCAATATTTTGGGTTTAGTATGGCCTTAGGAGACTTTTCTCGTTGTTGATCATAATCTCCTTTGGTTGGTTATTCTTCCAACCATATGGAGTGTTTGTTGATACCTCCTATATCACGAACATATCCCAGTTTACAATCCATATTTCCTAAGTCACATAATGTGTCATGCCTTTTTTCAAGGGAATTTAGCATGAGTGGGACTTTCTATAGAAAGTATTTGACTTTTCAAGTTGGTCTTCCTGTGTGAGTCAAGTGCATCTCATTATCACAAATATTTGTGTCTCTCACTTGTGCTAGTATATAAGGTTCTCATTGACTTCTTGTTGGCGGGTCTACTCTTATTGAATCCGACACATTGATATGAGAGTATGACCTAGAGTTGCACCCTGGGCCTATTTTCATCGTTGATAGGTAACCTTGCGCTCAACAGATGAAAAACCATCATTGGTCATTAATTGAGTGGATTCCCTTATATTCAACGTCAACAACAATCATCACACATAGGGATTCTTGCAATACCTTGGTTTCCATTTGACCCCATTGGTGGATTCCTCATCTTTTTCAGTAGTCTCCCTTATTGGCTACTATTCATAGAGTCTCTTTCATATTCTATTCCATTTGGTGCATTCCAGATTCATACCTTGGTGTGGTCCTTACAATATTTTCATCTGAATTCTTCCAAATATTTGGTCTTCTACTACCCCTCATTCTGGATGACGAAGGATGCCTTAATGCCTTCCTTCCAATGGATCTCTTCGTATCAAATTCAACACATCTTTCTCTGGGACATAGATCTAGAGTTATATTTGGTATCTTGGTTTTTTCATTCATTAGTCGCAGGTTCCCTCACTATTGAAAATGGGAATATATCAATGTCCTGTGATTGATAGATTCTACCAGGTGTTCGACTTCAACTCATTTATTCACACTTGTTAGATTGTACCATGGTACCTTGACATTCATTATTATCATCAGTGGTTCATCTCACATTTCTTAATGATATACATCAATGACCAATAATCAAATGGTGTCTCACTATTTTAAACCCCAACACATTTATTCACATAATGCAAAATCATACCATGATAGATCGTTTTGAAGACTTCGGGTGAAATACTAGCATCACATATTTTTTTCTCCTACCTGACATATATTGTACCAACCCATAGACATCGGTACTTTCATAGGATCAATTTGTTCACTCCATTGGTTCCAAATATCCTCTAGTTTTCATTTTGAGACACAGATCCACTGTGTATCTATTCATGGTTATGATATACTTTAACATGGATCCACTGTGTATTCCTCGTGGACATGCTTGTTGATTTCTATATCACATGGATCCACTCTATATTCTTTGTGGCCATGGAAATTAGTCATACTTTCATATATAACATGGAACCACAGAGTACTTGATTTGGCCACCATGCTTACATCACTCCCGAGCATGGGTATGCCTGACTTGGGAAGAGAATACTCTTACTTGATATTTTCTAATGGTTTATGTTCTTGGATCAGTTGTTTAGGAACCTTCATTGTCTCTACTTCAATGCATCCTCACCTCTCAAATTTATAATGTATTTCGGCCATCAGGTTTCCTTCTAACCTCACACATTAGGGGGAATCTTTTATAGCACAAATCGCCACACCGCAATGCATTTGTGACATGGTCCAACCCTTTCCCTGGCTTGCAATCTTAAATCCCAACTTTCCTCATCAAATTCACTTAAAAAACACAATTTTTAGTGCCATTTGTGGGTCATATGCATACAACTTGCAGATGTCCGCGGGTTTCTAGTTGAAAACTCACAGATGCTCTTAAAAAAGTTGAAAAACAAAATAATTCCTTATTTTCGGGTGGGGATTTCAGTTAGGCTCATTTTCCAACCTCCCTGGACTCGCACTCAACAAAATTCAACCTCCTTAACCTCTTGGGGATGGTATAAAGGAACCTTTCGGGGAATAGATGAGGAGGACAACCAAGATACAAAGTTATGTTATTGTATCTGCAAGTCTCCCTATCTCCCTTCATTCTCTGAGTAGCATCCCCTTGTTCTTGAACTTTATTTCCAGTACTCCTTCTTATCCATTATATGACTATAGGGTGTGTTCCTATCCCTACCGAGTCATCTAAAGAAGGGTCATTGTGCTAATTTTATGCTTGAAGGACCATTGGAGGAACCTAGTTGGTTGGCTTCGAGACAGTGCCAACGGTTCGATTCAGGTTGTAACCACTCATTTTCACCATTTTCAATAAAAGAGTTCTCTTTCCCCCATACATATGTAAGTTGGTTTCTAGTTGTTGATATATGCCAACTTCTTTCATATACTGGAATATTTGCATGTTATATGTATGATTGGAATCTATAATTGCCTTGTTGCAACATAGTTTTGGTCTTCTTTTACAGTTCCATACCAGTGGAGATCATGAGAAACATCTAAGGTGGAGACCGAGGATCAACATCAGACGTAGGATACAATGTGTGAGGCCTATCCTTCTCTTTCTCTCTCTTTATCTCCTTAAATTAGTTATTATTTTCATAGCATTGTTGTGTTTGAGGGTAGGGTTTTGTATTTTATATGGTCAATCTTTGTTGTGACATGACCCAAAGTCACGGGGGAAAAATCCCATAACATAGAGGTTGTGGTAAATGAGAGGTTGTAGGCTAGTTGTAGTAGTTGACACCTTGAACTGGGTTTTATTGTGTTAGTTAGACCTCAATCTGGCTTAGGAATCCTTCCATGGTGGAGTTTCTAGTGTCAACTCGGGGGTGACCTGCTGCTGAGAGTTTGTGACCAGCAGAATCTATGGCTAGAAGGAAAGTTTGAGGTTTGCATGCAGTTGGTGAATTAATAAAAAGTGTTATTTTATTTGTGTTCTTATGTTATTTACTGTGTGAATGCTTATATAAAATTATGTATGTTTTACTATGCAGGTTTGTGCATGAATTGTATTTTGTTTTCATTGCTTAATTATAGCATATGTAGAGCATGTTATAATTAAATGGCATCATAGGAGGAATTGTTGAGTGGCATGTCCTAGCTTGGGGTTGGGGATGCTACAGAAAGTCTTCTACTAAATGGAGGCTTAAGGAAAACCACAAACCAATATGGTGGTTTTTGGATGAGCACAAACTAAATAACGCTCGCTTGTTACTACTCGAGTGATACGAATTTTGATCTAGGATTAGGAGCGGAACGAACTAATTAACATAATGAATACAATAAACATGGAGATAGGAAGAACAACACAAACATCCAATGAACAATATCTTCTATTGAATAAATGAAATAGGTCGAAACTATAAAACTACAGAACTGAAACACTTGCTAGAATGGTGGTAGTTATCTCTCAGAAGAGATGCAGCTGCTATGTGCATCCACCTGAGAAAAATGATTACAATGAGGCTCCAGAGGCCTTTTTGATATTACTCATGAATTCCAAAACCATAGACATCCAAAAACCTAACCCTAGGAGGTGAAACACCAAAATTTATGTGGGCCCCTATGGGTAAGTTGGTACCTCCACTTCCTAGGGTCGTAACTTTTGCATATGACCTCCGTTTTAGGCACGTGATAACCCGTTTGAAATTTATTTTGAAGAAATACACATTACGCCATCAAAATCTAACTCCATCTATAGTTTGTCTGTGGCGATCCAAACAAGCATTGTTAAGGGCCCCAAAATGGCCCTATAAGTACAACAAGATGTGCTGACATGAAAACATACAAAATAATCCAAATGAATTAGGTGGGAGGACACCAGTATCCACCTAGAAGATGCATGGGGATTGAGAAAGCCCTGGAAGTGTAGAACCCACCATTACAAATAAGTACAAAAGAATGTGTTGAACTAAAACTTTCAAGAGGATTCGATTGGAATAGGTGGGTGGCCACCAATATCCACCTAGATTAGTCCTCCCCCCTTAGGAAGTGATGGTCTCCATTGAATTGAGTTCCCCCATCAGGTGAGGAAAATTTTACTGAATTTGGCCCCGAGTGAGCCACTTTCCTTGGTGTAGGAGTTGCCTTGCCTTGACAACCCGATAAATATGGATCCTCTACTGGTGAGTTCCCTTGACTTGTGTGTCCACTATCTGATCAGTGGATTCTTGTTCGTTGATCTCTGTCGGTGTCAATTGTTCTGCGATATCTGAGGTATCCAATAATGGTGGAAAATATGGTCGAAGGAGGTCCACGTTGAACACTGGGTGCAAGCAAGGGAAGGGTGGAGTGTTGAGCTCAAAATCATTGCTACCCACAACCTTGGTGATATTGTAAGGCCTATAGTGAAGTGGGTGGAGCTTCCGATGGGGCCCTGTGAGATGCTCCTTTTGCAAATGTAACTAGACTTTGTATCCAACCTAAAACTGGTGCGGTACCCTGTGTTGATCATGGCTCTACTTGTACTTAGAATTGGATTTCTGCAAAATAGCATGGACCTGTTAGCGGATGTGTTGAATCCACTCAATAAATCTAGTGGATTTTTTGGTCTCAGACTGAACATGGGAAGAGTATGTTTGTGTGGTGGCAAGAGGTAGTGCAACATCGATGGGACCCAAGGGTTGGAATCCCAACACCACCTTAAATGGGATATGGTTGGTGGAGCTATGGAGAGCCCTGTTGTAACTGTGTTGAACATATGGGAGACTCTCATCCCATGTACGTGGATGCTCAGAGTTGTACATGTGTAGGATGTGAAAAATCATTTGCTTAACGAGATCTATTTGGCCATCTATTTGGGGGTGGAAAGAAGTAGATTTAGTGAGCTTGGTGTCCAACAATGACTAGAGACTCGACCAAAATGTGTTGAGGAACTTGTTGTCCCGGTCGGAGATGATGTTCTATGGTATCTCAAAATGGACCCACACTCATTCGAAGAAGATCTTGGAAGTATCTGTCCCTATGATATTCTTCTTGCAAGCTATGAGGATGGTCATGTTCAAAACCTAATCAATGAACACAAATACACAATCATTTCCTTGCTTGGTGGATGGAAGGCCAGACATCTAATCCATGGATATGGATTCCCAAGGCTTCTAGTGAATAGGAAGAGTGGTTTATAAGCCTTGCTTCTTGATGGATGGCTTGGAAATGGCACAAGAAGTGCAAGATAGGATATACTTGCTGACGTCCTATCGAAGTTTGGGCCAATAAAAATGTTTCTGAAGAACGACCATAGTTTTATCCACGCCAAAATGTCTCGCCATCCGAATGTAGTGAGATTCCCATATCCTTTGTAGTTCATACAAACACAGGGGAAATTGCATAATGACCTCCATCATAAGTGGTCCACCTACCTCCAGTAGTAATGTTTCCTAGAATGTAATGTTTCCATTGACGACATGATTGTACAATGGAATGCATTTCCTTGTCATAGGTGGGGTATTTATAGACAGTATTTGAGAGTGTCTCACTATGGTATGCCACCGGATGACCATGCTGAGTGATAACTGTGCCTACAACATAGTCAGATGAATCAGTCTCAATCTCGAATGGTTGTTGCAAATTGGGAAAGGAGATTATTAGAGATGAGCACAAGCGATGCTTCAGATCATCGAATGCTCATTGTTTTTCCTTCCCCCACACAGAATTTTACCTATCACTGCCCTTGGTCACCTGGCTGAGGGCCCATGCAATATGGGAGAATCCCAAAATGAACCGTCGGTAGAAGTTGGCCAATCCCAAGAAGCTTCAAAGCTCGGTTAGTGTGGTTGGGGTTGGCCAGTCATGAATGACTTGGATCTTAGCTTGATCAACATGTACCCCATGCTCATCAATAATGTAGTCCAAGTATTGGACCTTTTTCATGCCAAAGGAGCATTTTTCCAAGTTAGCATATAGCTTGTGTTGTCCCAGAGTGCTCAAAACCTGTTGAGTATGTCGCATGTGCTCCTCCCAAGTTCTGCTAAAGATGAGGATGTCATCCAAATATACCACCAAAAAATATTTGGTGAAGGGTCTCAATACATCATCTATCAACCTCATGAAGGTGGTTGGTGCATTTGATAAGACAAAGGGCATGACTAGGCATTCGAAGAGACCTTCTTTAGATTTAAAGGTTGTCTTCTATAGTGTACCTTTCTTCTTACCCAGATCTTATAACACACTAAGTAACATTATGTACACGCTCTTTTACATAATTCGTATAGACATTATATAATAGACATGCATTCAAGTAAAGAAATACATTTAACTCAGAGTAACACATATAATTTTACTGCTACGATTAAATATTCCATAGCCTTTAACAATAATTCATTTACACAGTGGAAAACATGATACATAAACAACATGGTCATGCACCACATGATCAAAGCATAATTCAAATACTTATCTTTTAACAGCTGTAGAAATCACC